>CM035428.1:120258092-120558092 GCA_020310875.1 Ceratopteris richardii
TCATAATGTTGAATCATAATGTTCCTCAATCCACAAGCATGTGTTTAGAGTCGTGTCCTTCCTTCAATCCTCCTCCTTGTCCTTCAATTCTTCATCATGCACTTCATCTCTTGTCTTTCAATTCATCAATGATAATCTCCTCCAAGTGTAGAAGACAACTCCTCCAAGAATAGAATCTCCTTAAGTATAGAAGATTCCTCTTCATAGTGTGTGTAGCCTCCATGTCCCTCAATCATCAACAATAATAGCTCAAAGTATAGGGCCTCCAACAATGATCTCTTCTTCAACTTGCATTTAGCCCTTCTTGTACCATGAGATGATCCACAATGAGCCATGACCTGAAGCACCTACTCTCATCATTACGAAACGGAGCTTGCAGTTTCTTCTCGTCTTCGTGGACAAGCTCTCTGCCAAGTATACGAGAGATTACAAACATGGACATGACCTTTATAGGATCATGATGATGATGATGAATTCAACATGAAAGATGGAGGCGTGATGATGAAGACAAAGATATTATAACTAAAGTTGAGAAGAAACCTTCTTTCGTAGCAATAAGCTTCCGTCATTCAACAACATCAAGAAGACTAGCCACAAGATTGTGATTGTGATTGTGATTGAGAGTGTGATTCAGAGTGTGTGATTGAGAATGAGAATGAGAGTGAGATTGCAATTATGATTGTATAATCACATGATTATGATTGAGATTGAGACTCTGAGTGAGAGTGTGATTTAGAGTGTGAGTGTGAATGAAATTATGATAGCTCAGGGGTGGTCCGGAGGTAGAGACTTCGTCAAGAAGCTATTTTCCAAAGCTATTGTATTGCGAAGGAGGAGGTTTCATCCGGAAGCTATTGATGTATTTGGAATCTGACATCTTAAGATTTACAAGCTCTCTCTCTCTCTCTCTCTCTCTCTCTCTCTCTCTCTCTCTCTCTCTCTCTCTCTCTCTCTCTCTCTCTCTCTCTCTCTCTCTCTCTCTCTCTCTCTCTCTCTCTCTCTCTCTCTCTCTCTCTCTCTATCTATCTATCTATATATATATATATATATATATAAAGAGAGAGAGAGAGATAAACACTTGATCTGATTTATTGTTTTGTTAATGACACTAATGTTTGCTTATGTCTTTTGTATGTTCAAGTGTTCATCTTTAAGGGATTGATGAAGAATGCTACATCTTTATGGGATTGATGAGGAATGCTACAACTTGTATCAAAGCGAAATCGATCCTCGACAATGATGGAAGGTTTGACACAAAAGATCCGTGAGCAAGTGAAGCTTATTCAAAAGCTTCTTGGAGAATTACGCAAAGAACAAGGTGGAAAGCAACTAGAAGACCCAACAAGTTTGTTCGTTGAGTTGAATGATAAAGATGCTTTTCTCCAAAAGCTAGGCACAAGAAACTGTGATCGCATGCTTTTGGGAGTTTTTTTGTAGTTTTTGCTAAAAGCTTTCACTTGGAGGCTTGCAAAACTATATAAGGGAGGGTCATGGCTCATTGTAGATCATCTCATGGTACAAGAAGGACTCAACGCGATTTGAAGAGGACATGACTATTGGAGGCTCTATACTTTGAGCTATTATTGTTGAAGATTGAGGGACATGGAGGCTGCACACACACTATGAAGAGGAATCTTCTATACTTTAAGGAGATTCTATTCTTGGAGGAGTCGTCTTCTACACTTGGAGGAGATTATCATTGATGAATTGAAGGACAAGCGATGAAGTACATGACGAAGAATTGAAGGACAAGGAGGATTGAATGAAGGACATGGCTCTACACACATGCTTGTGGATTGAAGAACATTATGAATCAACATTATGATGAATCGTGGTGCACATGATGGTCGGGGGAGTGATGATCACTTGAGGAAGATGATGCAAACAGCGCAAAGGATGTAAGTTCGACGATCTTCAGAACTTCGAACAACATAATCTATGATAGCGACCGCAAACAGAGACAAAGAAGGGCCTTGCTTATAGAGCTCGAAATGAAGTGAATTCTTGATCTGCCAATTGTTCAAGACTATGGTTTTGTATTAGCATTCCTGATGGGTTTGAATTGGCCTTCTGCATACTACACTTCAAATATCGCAAGTCCCTTTAGATATACTATTCGACTATAATTTTCTATGGTAATCGATTAAGAAATCCAATTCTATGCGTAGAAATCATACCCGAAATCGTAATTACAAAAGCCCTTGGGAAAGAGCTAGCCATCATGCAACGTAAAGTAGAGTTAGGCACTTATCTTTATCAATTTTGACCAACATATCTTCAAGTACCCAATTAACCCTGTCGGTTTCCCCGTCTATAAACATTGATAATGAGTTACTAATGTTCATCAGATGACTTCGATAGTCGATATGCTTTCAAACTTTCAAACCATAAATTATCTATATACCTATGATGGGTATATTACAAAACATATATCATAAATGTGTTGTGTATCACATCATCTATGTATTTTTGTAGAATCCATAACATTTGAAATAAGGATCTCTCCACTTATAAAATGGGAATATGTTTTCCAAGTTATGGCACTTGGAAGAAGATAGTATACATGCAAATGTAAGTTGTCCTCATCAATGGGATGGAGGACCATTGTGTATTGGTCCTTGGAGCATCATTGCGTATTCGAGCATATCCTTGGAGATGGAAATGTTGCTTGCAAAGGAATCCCAAAAGAGATCAAAGATACAGTACGCAAAATGCATTTGTAGGCAAAGGCTTGTAGCAATAGTGCTTCTACAATACATGACAAAGAATCTTTAAGAGATGCACTCATTGATGATATGGATGATGGTATTCGTGATGGAGAGCATCCACTCCAAACTGGAGCAAAAGTATGATGAAACATGTTGGAAACAATGTCAAAATAGCACAAAACCCTAATTTCCAACAACCCTAATTTTTGGTACTTGGCCAAATTTTGGTCACAAAAGGTCAAAAAAATTTATTAGCTTATCAAATAGTACTTAAGGAAAGCTTTCATTTAAGGTATAACATTTTGTCATTAGAGGTCTAGAAATGCAAGAAAACCCTAACCCTAATTTCTGCTCAAAAAGTTTTATTGCATAATATAAACCCTCACTTCATGAGCTTTTAGGAAAGCACTATCTCATAATTTCCCCATGGTCAGATAGTGAAATATTTGAAGATTTGTCCACAAAGCAAAATCGTTGCCAAAAAGTTGGATCACTGTTTTGACTAAATCGAGAGTGCTTTTTGCCTGAGATTTTTTGCATGAAAGCCTAAACCTATATAAGAGACCCTAGGGGTTACTTTTAAATCAATTCAAGATAACTCAAGGCACAAGTGCACATACTCTAGCTTAGAGACTTGGAGGAGGTGTGCTTTGCCTTTGGTTCTAATTCGAAGGAGATTATGGCAGCCAACCATTCAACCCTTGCTGAATTTTGTAAGTAGCAAATCTATATTCAGTCCTTCTTCTTTTGATTGCTATTGTTCCAAGGCTTTATGCCTTCTACAGTCTACTTCAACACAAAGAGGAGTCTTTCTTGGTATTTAGATTAGGGTTTGCTTTACAAACAGTTCTAAACTGTTTCTATTCACTTCAAACTCACATACACACACTCTTCATACCTCGTATGCACTTTATGCACAAATTCTTGTATCTAGAACCCTAAATTCTGCCTAGATTCAGATTTTGTATCTATATTCAGCACATATTCAGATTTGTAATCATCTACACACTTTGTAATTTGACATTCCATATAACATAGTGTAGGTAGGCATTTTGCTTACCGTTACACTTGGTAAAATTGTGTATTCTCTCTCTATCTTTCATTCATCTCTTTTTGAGTTTTAAGGTATGTATGCTAAGGTTCATTTGTTGGAAGATCCTGTAGACCTGTGATTATTATTATTAGGGCCCACACAACTTCCAACATTTGGTATCAGAACATAGTTGACAGACACCCTTAACAAGATGAGTGATTATAAACTTGAGAATGAAGATAAGCGTGAAGGAATGTCTAACTATCCAATGTGGAGTTTTATGATGATGAATTTGTTGGTATCTAAAGACTTGTGGAATATTGTCAATGGCAAGTACCCAAGGCAAAGACAATCAAGAGAAGATGTTGCTTCATCTTCCAAAAGACCTTGTGCTCCAATTTATGCTCAACAGGAGGTTATTGAAGAAGAAGAAGAAACTCTTTCATCATCCAAAGACCATGATACTACCAAATTACTTCCTAAAGAAGAGCAATCGAGATGGGATTCAAGGGATGCATAAGCACTTTCATTCATTGCTATGGGAGTCAAGAGGCATATTATACCCCAAATCAGGTCATGCAAAACCTCTCGTCAGGCTTGCTTGGAGTTAGAGAATCTCTATCAAAGTAGAAATCCTTCTAGAAAACCTCATCTAAGGAGACAATTAGCCAACATAAGGATGAAAGTTGATGACTCAGTTGGGTCACATATTTTGAAGCTCAAAGACATACATGATCAGTTACTTAATGTTGGAGTCAGTATTTCAGATGAGGAGATGGTAAACACACTTTTAGATTTAATTCCATCTTCATTTCGTTCTTTTGTTACTTCTTACATTCTCTCTACAAGAGATAGAGAAATTTCATTTGAAGAGTTGCAGTTCCAATTACTTCAAGATGAAGATCAACAAAAGAGTATGGAAGAGAATGATGAAGCCATGTTATTATCATCAACGGGTAAGAAGAAGGAGAAGAAGAGTCAACAAAGTGAGAAGTCTTCTACTTCATCTTTTACTACATCTATCTCTAGTACTTCTTCCATACCAAAAGAGAAGTTTGTTTCCACATCATCTACTTCAGAGAAAGGAATTTGCCACTACTGCAAGAAACGAGGTCATTTCATAACAGAATGCAAAAAAAGGATTTACAATGAGAAGAAAAAAGAATCAGATAATAATGTTGAAGATGATTCAAAACCTAAACCTTCAAAGGAAGAATCTTATGCATGTGTCACTATTGAAGAATTAGCTTTAGATCAAGCTGCATTAAAAGAAACAATACCCACTAATAAACTTTCAAGTATCACAATTAGCTTTCTAATCTAAATTAATAAGGCTTGAAAGTTCATAATCATCTCTTTGAGAAAGAAGAGTACATAATCAAAAGCACCTTGCAAAAATTTGAAGACATGCTTTACAACTTTCAAAGGTATGTGGAATATTATCAAACTACATATCCATATCTTACCTTGGGTTATAAAGTAAAAGGACACCAACTACTTGAATATGCAAAGTTCCATTTGAATGACCCCTTTCTACAAAAAAACAAATGCTTAAATCATTGTGCATGAATCTCAACTCCCAAGTCTAATATGCCAAAAGCCTTTTCCAATTAGCCTTGTAAATAACTATTTTGCTTCATAAGCCTTGTAAATAACTATTTTGCTTCATATTAATTAGCTTTGTAATTTTGTAAATAACTATTTTTAAAGGACAAGCAAAAAACAAAGTAGACTTGGACAAATTTGAAAAAAAAAGTGATAAAATTCATGCACCAAGAATTAAATTGCGAATGAATTTTACAAAGTTTATTTAGACCCGAAAATTCGCAAATTTTTCAACTATGGTCCCAAGTCTAATATGCCAAAAGCCTTTATCAATTAGCCTTGTAAATAACTATTTTGCTTCATTTTAACCTAAAATTGACATTGATCAACATAAGTAATCAAGAGATAATTTTGAGAATCTTATTTCAAACAGGATACTTTCTCATATTATGCTCTAATGGCTTGTTTTAAACCATAGAGATCCTATTTAAGTTTGCAAACCAAGTGTTCTTTAAATTGGATGCGATACTTGGAGGTCGATATACACTAACATCTTCTTGAAAATTATCTAGAGCACTTTCGTAATCATCATTTAAGAAAGTTGTCATCATGTTAAGTTGATATATCTTTCGACTGAAATAAGTTTCCATGCTAACAACACATTTCACTATACTCATATCATATGTAGAAGCAAAGATCTCATGATAATCAACATCTTAATTTAGAAGAACTTTAGCTACCAATCTAGCTTTAAGATTCTCAATTGTACAATCCGTTTTCTTTTTTAGAAGTTGTAGGCCCCCTTTCTTGCATATGCAAAGCTAATACATATCCCAAGCACATTTACTATCAATAGATTTCAACTTGTTTTGCATAATAATTGACCTTCCTTTGACCTCTAAGGCTTAACTAACAATGTTTCTTCTTCATCTACAAGAGAAGACATAAAATTATCATGTGTTAAAAACAAATTATGTGTATCAAAGTCATCAAATACACCAATTGAATCTATGCACATATCAAGTTCTTCTTGAGCTCTTTTCTAGTCTCATTGTCATTCAAATTCTATACAAAGAGGCATATCCATTTCCTATTCTCCTACCATCACCTTCCATAGAACCTTTTATTCCAATTGAAGCCTCCCTAGGGTCGCTTTTTAATAGGCATATTATGAACATGGAGCAAATTATGTAAAACAACACAAGAAATTCCAATAATGAAGATGATCCATTGCCTCTACACTAGACAAACTACAAGCAAATTCCAAGATAAACACATTAAGACATTTATGGATAATGTTCCACCAAGTATTTCCTCATTCAACTTAATGTCACATTGCAGCATGCATGACCAAAACATGTATTTTTTAATACCATAAAATATCCCCAAAAAAAAAAAACTTCAATAAACAAACCATAGTGAAATCATATAGGAAGCACTCAATCTTCACGCTCATGCGACAGCCATGTCAATCATCAAAGGGACATTGATGGAAGAGATACTAAGCGCCCAACGATAGGATATCTAGGTACAATAGTTGATTAAGGTAGAGAAATAGATAAACAAAAAGGTTCAAGAGTAAGTACGGTAACCTGTGATCAAAGGACCATCATCTTCAGTTATAAGAGTTCTTATGACCTGTCCAGCATGAGAACGAAACTGTTTATTGAAAATCTGATAAACGAAACTAATTTTGAGTGCAATAATAAAATGGTCCTGCCTTCTTAGACAATCGCTTGCTGATGGTTTCTTTGGAATAGCTTTTGCCCAGATCCTGTATTTCTTCGGTTTGAGCCAAGAGATGTGAGTTACTCGCTCCATGAAACTGAATTTCATAAGCAGCATGAGGTTGTTTTGAGGAAGACCCAAGAACCAGTAGCAAAGATGGCATGTAGGAAAGCTCTTGCGAAGCTGTTTGCAGAGCACTTAGAAGTGTTTGAATGTTCTGGACCAATTTTGTCCTCCTCTTCAACTCTCTTTTGACAATTCTCATTCTTGATAGTTTCTCTCTCCTCTCTCTTGGCAGTGAAGGTACCTCGCAGTTTGTGATTTCAACCTAGAGATAATAGGTTTGGCGGTCATCAATAACACATCCCCGAAGATCGTCCTTTACACCACACTTCCACAAGACCAATGCAACGCCTTACAATGTTCTCATCCGCGCTCATCTCCAGTTGGTCCAGTGGCCTGCGTGAGAAAAAATGAAATATTTTCAAACCTCTAAAAATATAAGGTATGGCACAGCTGGCGGAAGAAAATGATGCCATATGCCTTGCGCTATCAGCATTGCGTAGTGAAGATAAGACTAGACAAAAATACTGCACAAGGTAAGTAGCATAACATGGATACTGCACTTGCAAAAAGGAGAAGTCAGGCCTGAGGGCGGGAAGACGAATTTTTGAAAATGAAATAAAAGCTTACAAGGGAATTTGATGATGCATAAACAGGATGTAGGCAATGATATCTCTCATTATGATGATCCCGTCTACGGGTCCGCCATCCCACTGGATTATGATAGGCCCACCCTCTTCCTTGCCTTGTTGATCCATCACCTCTTTGCTAGCAGAAGCGTTTGCCGAGGAAACTTAAAGCTCTACTGGTACGTCAGGGCTTGGGTTTCTATAATCACAAATACAATTTCTTACCATCCTTTCAAACTTTTATTTTGTGCCGTCGTTTTTTTTTCACGGCCAAGAGGGAATGTGTATCTTTACAAATTACACACAAATATCCAAAATCAAGAATAATCTTCGAGTTCAACCCGCGTAACCTAATGGTTTGACGCCTTGAGTCTCTGCGAGGAAGTCCTGACTTAAAGCCTTGGCTGGACATAACATGGGTGCCTCTACCTTACGAGGTTGGGTGTGTGAGTGTGTTTCCAATTCATTGTACTCAAACAAAAAAACTTCATAAGCAGCTCATCAATTGCCCTTGGAGGTGAATGATAGACCTCTTTGTCGTTTCAAAGGAATTTTAGATTCCTTGAGATCCCAAAATCACTCGATCGACATATTTTACACAACTTGTGTCAATAAAAGATCCTTTTTAAAATAGATTCTGTATTTTTTAAGCGTATAGTGCATTTAATGCTCGAAGCCTTACTTTATAACATTTCCTTCCCTTTAGTTCCATTTTGTTCTCAAAATGGCACCAGAAGGCATATGGAAAGGATGTTCAATGGTTGCTCTCATTGGCCCCTATGCATAATGCAATGGACATAGTCATCTATATGTATTGTTTTCCCATATCTTTCCTTGTAAGAAACTCTTGGAAGTGAAAGAAAAATGTAGAAAACCATCTTAATGAGTGCCTACCATCTCCCATCAAATACATGTGACTTCTAAATTATGACTCCCATGAAATCAACATCATTCAAATGATATAAATCCATATGATGTGTCACTGATAGAGCAATAATATGTAAGACAATTCTGAAACTCTCTCTAGATAGTAAACCATATAAAATAGATCAAAGTCTCGTTAAAAAATGATTTCAAATCCATCTTGAAACAACATCATTGATTTGCCTTCATGTCACTCTAGACATTCCTAACCTCGCGTGTAACCACAAATAATAGTTAATTTAAACTATTCTTGTGTTCTAATGCAAAAATCCATACTCTTAGCTGATATATCCATGGTTTTTCATCCAAATAACTTGGGCTAAATTCTATTGGAAGAGTCTTCATTAGTGACACAAACTCTAGTCTTTCTTTTCCCCTTAATTTGCCATATGAATGCGAAACTATTATGTGATTTTAGTAGGAATCATTAGGGAGTGGGTGTGTGAATCCACCCCTAGGAGAGAGCTCATGTGGACTCACGCATGAGTTCCATGTGGCACTCATGTGAGAGACCAAATGTCTCATTACATGTGAGGAAAGGGAGGTTAAAGGAAAAGGTATGTGATTGGGAGGCAATGCAAGACATCTATCTCAGTGCATGTACGTCTGAGTTAGTGGTTGTCACTATTTTTGTCTTGATTCTCATGCCAGCGATGGTGAAAAATGAGAGGGATCATTAGAGTAGTATAACAATTGGTATCAAATCCAGACAAGTCACACATGCATGCGACCTGAATAAGGACATGCACATGGAGAGGTCTGATTTACACCAACATCATCTAAGGACTACCACGAGTCCGCGCAAAGGCGGAGGGGGCCTCTCTCGTCACCCTCCCCTCTAAGGTACCATCAAAGAGCTCCTTAAGCTCATTTCATAGTCAAAAGGTGCAAACTGAATACTATATGGATTTATCATTTCTTCATACACGATTTCACATGATGAGGGGATTGGAGCACTCTAAACTACACTTGAAGGAGTTAATGTGATGTTTTCTTGCACTTCAACATCGAAATTTAGGGATGATGGACAATCTTGGGCATAAAGAAAGTATGCACATATATACTATGGGATGTGGCTCATGGGATGGGACAAGAAAACCAGGTGAACTATCTTCTTAAGATAGCTTTTTACCCTTGCAAATTGACCCTCCTACCAATCTTCTCATTCCACCTACCTACACCTACATCACTGACTTCCCCGAGCCATGATGTCATGCTCAAAGATCAAATTGAAGTGATTTTGGTCAACACTTCAACAAGAACTAGCTAATAGCTTTTGTGCCTTATTTTGGAGTATTTACTATCAAAATTCACTTTCATCACTTGGATTGGCATCATGGACTTGATGTACACATGTTGGAGTATTTTTTCATGACTAGAGAGGAGTCAAAATCAGAGCTTCGTCACATCAAGGATCACTTCAACATTGCTTTGGATAACTTGGATATTATCAGGGAAGTGATCTTATGATATTTCTCTCTTTCTTGTCATATAAAGTTTACTTCCATCTTCATTTAAACTCTCTAGTTATACGCTTGGGGGGAGATAAACATGGAAACCGAGGTTCAAGGACAAATAGAAACATACTTCCCCACCTAAGGATCAAACTCTAGAGGGACAAGACCAAAAGATAGGAGAGGTTGAGCAAGAAGAAGAGTATTCTTACACCAAGATATATAATGAATTTGTGACTCACAAACAATTCAATGAGTTGAAAGAGAAGACCCTTAAGATAGAGATGGTTATTGGTAGCACGAACTCTCTTATTGGGCAACTAAAGACTCAAATGTTCTCTTTAGAAACACTCGTAACCTCTTTCCTAACTAGGAGGGAAAGAGAAATTCCTACTCTTCATACATCTAAGATGGCTAGGAAGGAGATTCTCCAATTTGGCAAACATAAGTGAGAGAGCTCTAAGGAGACTCCCCTCTTGAAAGACCTCAAACCACCAACCTTCATGGGGGATGGCCGAGAGAGGAACAAGGATGTAGTCTACACGTTTTTGCAAAAGTGGAATGAGTTGCATCAACTAAAGGGAACCCCACTTGAGTATCGTGTGCTTGAAGTGAGTCTCTCATTTTGGCCTACAATCTTATAAGCGGTGGATGAGTCTCAAAAAGGTGAAATCCATCCTTATTGATTGGACTCAATTTGAAACTCTTTTTCTTAAAGAGTTTCTTCCTGAGAATGAAGAAGAGAGGAATGGGGATGAGCGGGTTAGGATCACACAGAGAGGTAGACCATTATCAGTCTACATATCCCACTATACAGAGATCATTTAGAAGCTTAAAGGACTTGATGACTTTCAGAAGACTAGGGGTTTGTGAGAGGATTAGATGAGGTCATAAAGAGAGAAGTAAGGAGGAATACACCAAAAACCTTTGAGGTGATCAAATATGCATAGATATATGAGGACCATAACCATCCTCAATATACTCCTATGGATATGAACCTGCCCCTCAAACCCATTAGTGCTACAAAATTCAAGAAAAAGGTAGTTTATATGGAAAAACAAAATTTTCATAAAGAAACAAAGACCACAAGGGCCAAAATAACTTATTGAACAATATGAAAGGGCCAAGAGATAGAAATTATGCTTTATGTGCTTTTCTTCTAATCATGCACAATGGAAATGTCCACTTCTTAAGGGGGGAGAGAAGAAAGGAGGACCAAGGACTAGTACGGCCCCTAATAAGGGCAAATATGTGGTCCACCTTGTGTAGACACTTCCAATATATGGTAGGTCTAACTCTAAGGAGGCAAAAGTGATGCATGAAGACATAGAGCATACATGTTGATTGACTCAATCATCATGCTCACCGTAGTTTGGACCACATGAACTAGTTAAACTTCATGGTAGTGCTTACGGGACCAGGGCGAGAGTCATGATAGATTACTCTACCAGACATAATTTCATAAACCATGTTTTGTTCAAGAAATTGAAAATTTCCCAACAGCCCGATGCACATAAATATGTCATATATATGATGTAAGGTGAGGATAAGAGGATATGGGATATTATGGTATCCAATTCGGAAGTCCAAATATAGGGAAACACATACCATGTGGACTTCCAAATAATGAATATCAAGAGGATAGATCTTGTCTTAGGTGCATAGTGGCTTTGGGGGTTGGAAGACACACTTAAATCAAGTTTTTTCAAAACAACACTCTTGAATTTATGAAAAATGGAAGTAAATTTTGTATTCAAGAGGAGAGAGATGTGTCTAGTGCACCTTTAATCTCATCTTTAGAGTTATATAGTATGTTTAATTCTAAGCATGTACAACATATCTTTTTATTGTATAATCATGACTTTGAGCATTGTATAGGCACCTCATCTAATGTATATTTTCGTGACATTAATGTAAATAAGGATAGGATTTTCCATTTTTCATTTTTGCAAGAGTGTGTAGATAGAAATTTGAAGGATTAATGTTTGAGTTTAAAGATGTTTTCCCCACTAACATACCTAGAGGGCTACCACTAGAGAGAGGGGACATTGACCATTCCATTGAGATAGTTACTAAAACTTGGTAAGCCACCTTATAGGTTTAGTGTATCTCAACATGAGGAGGTAGAGAACCAACTTCAAGACTGACTAGAAAAAGGCTTCATTAGACCTAGTAACTCACCTTAGGCATCACCAATGCTCGTAGGGGAAAAGAAAGATGTATCTATGAGACTTTGTATATATTATAGGGCATTAAATAAGGTAACGAAAAAAAAAAAATTACAATGCCTAGATTCAAAGACCTAATTGATGAGTTACATCAAGCTAGGTTTTCACCAAACTTAATCTTAGGTCAAGATATCATCATATTGGAATTAGGGCAGAGGATGTCCCTAAACCTACTTGTAGGACTAGATATGGGCACTATGAGTTTTTGGTAATGTCTTTTGGTCTCACCAATGCCCCCGTCACCTTCATGAAGCTCATGAATAGTGTTTTAATTGTAGTATAATTCTTAGATGATATTCTTATCTATAGTAGATCAAAATAGGAACACTTGGAACATTGAGGAAAGTATTCCAAGTGTTATGGGAAAATTCAATCTTTGCTAAGGAATCAAAGTATGATTTTTTTCAAAACAAAGGTTAGATACCTTGGGTATATAGTCTCCCAAGATGAAATCCAGATGGATCCTCATAAAGTATGGGCTATTATGGAATGGCCATATCCCAAAAACCTAGAAGAGCTTTAGATCTTCCCAAGTTTATCAGGTTTCTATCGAAGGTTCATTAGGAAGTATACCAGAATTGTTGTCCCGATGACATGGAAAAATTAAAGGTAGCAATTGCCACAACTCCACTTTTACATATAGGATATCTCAATAAACCCTTTGTGGTTGAGACTCATGCAAGTGATTCTGCTATAGGGGCGGTTTTAGTTCAGTATGGTTGATCAATGGCTTTTGAGAGCAGAAAGCTAGAAGCCTCTTAGAAGAATTACTTTGTCTATGAGAAGGAGATAGATATATAAAGGTAAGGTGTGTCTCCCTAGAGATTTTGATATGAGATGGCATATACTTCATGAGTGTCATGGCACACCTAATGCAAGACACCTAGGAGCTAACAAGGACTATGATCTTGTTAAACGGTAGTTTTACTAACCTAAGTTGAGAGGTTGGGGATTGGAGGAATACTCCACCCATTGGATATTCCCAATGGGAACCGGGAGAGTATCTCCATGGATTTTATAGTGGATTACCTAAGACACAGAGAAATCTGGGTAATCATGGATAGGTTAACCAAAACAACTAGGTTTATTCCAATGCATAGTATCATGAAGACAATTGAGTTGGTTAGGTTATTTTTTGAGAACCTATATTGGTTATGTGGTCTTCCTATAGACATTGTTTTGGATCAAGATAGGAAGTTTTATAACTAGTTTTGGAGAGCAATCTTCAAGAGGTTGGATACTAAACTTAGCATGAGTATGATCGATCATCCACAGATGGATGGGAAAATAGACAGGGTCAACCAAATCCTAGAAGATATGCCTCAAACATATGTGAATGGAAGGCAAACTAATTAGGAAGAGTACTTACCTATAGTAGAGTTTGCATATAATAGTGCCAAGCACTCTTCCATTGCACATAGTCCATTTATGATCATGTCTGTGTTTTAGCCAAGAGCTCCTTATGCAATAGGATTGCAACATGAGAAAGTCCAAGTTGTAAAGAACTTATTGGAAGAGATAAATGATATGCTTAGGCTTGACAAGGATAGCATTAGGAGAGCTCAGGACAAGGCTAGAGCCTATGCTTACCCTCAAGGGAGAGAAATCAACTTTGAGATAGGAGAGAAAATCTATCTTAGATTTCCTGCTAGGTCTAAAACCATGAAAATGGGACCTTGTCCAAAAGTATCTCATATGTATTGCAGACCATTTCTAATACTAAAGAGAATAGGAAAGATATCTTACGAGTTCCAGCTTTTAGAGAGTAGCTAGATCAATCCAATATTTTATGTCAGTTGGCTTAAGAAGAGGCTAGGTGAATCTGATGACCTCATTCCAGATAGTGAGCCTATCTCTGCTCAATATATTCCACATGAGCTTGAGAGCATACTACACACTCGAGAGAAGCGAACAAGGAGTCACCTATATAAAGAGTGCTTAGTAAAGTGGAAAGACATAATAGAAGATGGTGCTACATGGGAGCAGGCTAGCACCCTCTAGAGATGACTTCCCAATTTTATGTTGCCTTCCCCAGAGCCTTCTTAAAAGTTCAAATTCAGATTTTAACATCTCCAAAATAGCAAAACACAGAGCAACATATTTTCACCACAAGAACCCTAATTGCTTTTCGAGGTTCATTTTTTGTGGAACTTCTTCGAGAGAGATTTTTTGATGTGCGAGCTCTTATTTTTTAGAGCTTGAAGGCATTTTCCATGTATGGTCACTATGGTAGCTCCTCCATATGAGAGTAGAGCATGATCTTATCATGTGTTTGCCATGTGAGATAACATTTTGGTATACCTTTTTTTTTAGGTTTATGTCATCATGAGTTTGATCATAGCATTGTTAGTGGATGTATAGTGACATTGGTTTCTATCTCATTTATGCCACTTGGATGACAGGTTATTCGTGAGAGGTTGGACCATCTTCCAAGCAAACACATCTCTATACTCTCTTAGTAGTCTTATTAATTTTTGTTCTTCTTCCTCACTCAGATCATGTCCTATATATGTACATTTTTCTTCTCCGTCCTCAATCATTACCACAATTTTAGTTTTTCTTACCATGATCTTTTTATCTTCTATTTCATACTTCTTCAAGTTCTCGGGCACTTCAAACAAGGATTTTTCTTCATTTGTGTGGGGGAATTCTTAATTTGTTTCTTTTTCTTATCCTCAATGTCCACTTGCATAGTTAGCATCACATCCGTCTTACATCCATACTCATGGTCTTAGCTTCTACCAAATATAGGTACTCATCCTCTAAGGCACAAAAAGGATCAATGATGATGGATTCTAGGTCCTCGTTTCTCGCTTCTTCTAATACATCTCTATTAAGCTTACATTCCTCAATGATGGGTTCACACATGAATATTGAAATATCTTAATTGTCCTCATCACAATGGGGAATCCATTGTTCTTTGTTTACCGCTATGTGCATCGTTGCTAAGATCTCTTCCCAACAATGGGATCCAAATTCTCCATCTGGAAAGGTTGTAGGCACATAGGATGGGACTTGAAGTGATCTCTGGTTTCCTTTGATGCCTATATTTCTAGCTTCTAGTCTCTTCTCGTCTTCTATTGCAACTTTATGCATCCACAAATGCATATCCTTGTGCATCTATGAAGGATCTTATCCTATGGAATGCACTGATTCAATATCTTCTTGTGTCCTATGGATTGTGTTCCACTAAAGTGGTGGTACATCTCTATGTGAGTAGTCTTTGAGGTTGACTTGGTAGTGACCCCTAAATGTTGTGGCTAGAAAGAATTGGTTCCGCAGTCTTGCACTATTTGTAATTGTCTCATGAAATGTCTACCCAATGTAACATGATTCTTTCCGAATTCACATATAGCAAATGTGTGTTCAAATGCTACACAAATCAGGTTTGACTTTGAGTAGTTCTTCTAGAGTGAGATGGAATTGCGCTTTAGTGTTCTTAACTACTTTTGTGTTTCTAGGTATAATAAATTCTTCATTTCTAGTTATTATTATGGGATCTCTTATTTCATATTTCTTTTAAGAACTCTTGGGAGTACTAATTTATAGAGAAAGGTATTCCATCATCCATAGTTTTAGGAACATAATCTTCTGATGGAGGTAAGATTTTTCTTTCCCTTCCACTATTTTGAGCCACTGGTGTTGCAAAAGCCCGAGGTTTAGCCACCAAGTGCTATAATCTCTCCAAAATTCCTTGAAAGTGGAAATTTGGTTTCACTGAGTTTGTCTCATTGAAAAGATGGCTTGCATTGAACATGGCCTGAGCTAGTTCTACAATCTTGGCACATAGTTTTGTCCTTTCAATCTCAAGGTCCATCAAAATTGAGGTGGGATGGATGGAAATGGTGTGTTGTCTGGTGGGTGTGTCTGAGAAGGGTTTTAAGATGAGAGCTTTAGTATTTTTGTTTCTATTTCTTTAAGGCTTTCTTCTGGCTCACTCAATTTTCTAGCCCACTACTTTTTCATCCTTTCACGGCTATCTTTCAAAGTTGTAGTTCTCTTTTTGTTAGTGCTCTCTGATTCACTAACCTCACATTTCTTTTCCTGCTCTATGTCTAGACTCTTCTATAGAACTTGTACTCTAGTAACTACGTGTACAGAAGCAACATTAGTCATATTTCCATTGGGTTCTACTACTGCCAATTACATTGATTGAGGTAACCTTTTGAGCATTGGTTGGATTTTTAGGACTTTGAGGACATGTTCCTTGCCACAATCAAAACAAAAACCTTGGATCACTATGGATTGAGGTTGCCCTAGAGGAGAAAGTGCACACTCATAAATAAAGTGATCTCCTTGGCACCCACAAGATGGTCTTCTAGGTCCTTGGGTGTCACACATTGATCCACAAGGATCATGATATTGATCCATAGGGATCAAATCATGTGTGTGACGGACAAGGGCTAGCTAGCCAAGGTCCCAAGCTCGGGGGATACCCTAAGGTACTTGGTAGTAATAGTCTAGTGTGAACATGTGGCCATCATGCAACACTTATTCCCATTACTACCAAGTACCTTAGGGTATCCCCAAGCTTGGGACCTTGTCTAGTTGGCCTTTGTCCCTCACACACATGGGCTGATCCCTATGGATCAATATCATGATTCGTGTGGATCAATGTTTGACATTGAGGCTTATATTGTCCCAATTGAGGTCTATCTTTGGGGTTCATGTATGTTACTTGTGTGTAATTAGTTTCTCAATTAGGTTCCATCAATGGTATATTGTATTGATAAACTTCATTATGCTCATGGGATTCAATATAGTAGGGCAATGCACTATCTTCATGCGTTGAATCAAACTTTTGAGCATTAGGATCACTTTTAAGATGAGTGATGATGTTGGCACTAATGCCTTGTTTAAGTTGTCGTCTATCGCCACATATTTGATTGGTGTTACATTGGCAGGGGATGGTGTTTGCTATCCTAGCACTAGTTATGGTCTAGGTTGTGTGTGATATTGTGGTCGGTAATGTTTTCGTGGCCTACAATAAGGCTATTTTTGGTGTTGATTTTGGTATCTATCTGGCTGCTAATAAGGTTGCTGGTAATTTTGCCTAATTGCTTGTTTGTTATAGGGGTAATCTTGGGCCACATGGTTTGTGTATTTCCTTTCTATTGTGCTATATTGGGCATATAAGTTCTTGATGTTTTGTGTTTACATTGGGCACACATTGGCCATGTGATCACCTCCGTATGTGTATCAACGCTTCACTATGATCACTCTTTGAGCTTTTCTATTCTTGACTCCCAACTTTCGAGCTACTTGTTCTACTAATTCATCTATTGAAGTCATGGTTTGGAAGTGATACTACTGGAATAATATGAATCCTTGTAGAGTTTGGAGAGTTCCAAACTATCACCCAAGTTATCCTCGATATCAATAAACATCCTCAAGCACTACTCTAGGGTTTGAGGCTCTTTCAAATAGACATACAACCTTAGCTTTATGCTCAATAGACCATCTAAGAACAAGGAAAATTATGTAGCTTGAGTAGGTAGCTCTGGGATAGGGCATCTCTCAATGTATTGTCTAAACCTATGTCCTGCTAACCTAATAGTTTTATGTGATGTCTATTTGAAGCTATGGATCAAAGAGGATGTTTTGTGTCTAAAACCGCTCTTAGAGAATTCTACTATGAAAGTATCCAACAACTATATGATATTCTTGAATTTCTCTTGACACAATGGTTGAAATCATGTTAGGGCTATGTGTTTCAAGGTCAACCCAAAAGCCTCATATTGAGTGAACAAGTCTTTGCCATGTTCTTCTCTCAATACTTGCTTAAATTTGGCTAAGTGATCGTAGGGATCTCCATTGCCATCAAATTAATTCTTCATAGATTTGGCTGAATAAGTAGGTCTCAAGATTCTCCGACGCTCCCTTGGTCTTGGTAGGGAAAAGTCATCCATATCTTTGATTCCTATGTTCTCCAGGTCTTTCTTGTTTTCTTCAATCGGTGCCTAATCTTGATCTTTCTTGTCTTATTGTATGCACAAAGATCACTTCCAGTCTTTCCTTAGAATTTTCTTTCTTTGCTCCTAGGATATGTGATGATCCTATTCCCTTCCAAATGTGAAGGTTAGTAGACTTGTGTGAGGGGAAAATCGGTTCGCCCTTCCAATCGTACACATTTCTATATACATCCTTTCAGACGTGTTGTCCAGCTAAATAATCTTTATTGGAAAAGACTCCATAACCACATAAATCCTTTTAGAGGTGTTGTCCAAGTAAATAATCTTTCTTAGAACATCAAGATCCTTGAACCCATACATGATAACTCCATCCACATTTCTAGGTTTATCTAGCTTGAATCTCCAACATGCCTCATCTTTCTCTCTTTAATAAAGAGTTATATGCTCATGTTATCTTGGGGAATCCATTCACATGTAATGATCCTTGACAAAACAAATTTACCTCTAGGGGTTCTAGGTTCTCTCTCTTTGTTCTCATTATCAAGATCTCCTATCTCCAACTCAGGTATTATCGATCCAAATTCATCCATCCTATCAAGTAAGTTGGTTATCACATACATGGTTCCTTGCTTATCTATGTAGGATCCATCTTCGAATTTGACCATAGGGTGATCAATTCCAAAAGGTTTCTCTTGATTCCTAAGTTGCACCACTAATCTTGTTAAACTATCTTCATAAATGCGAGCACCTAAGCGGCTAATTCGAATGTATTCTAGCTTGTCTTATAGGGACCTTCTAAGGTCTCCAAGTATGCGATTCTTGGACTACTTGTAGGTCTTTCCATGCTAAAAGACATCATCGAGTCACTTGTTTTTTATCTTACTACATAAGGGTAATCGCTCAACTATTGAGCCCAAGATCTAGCTGTTAATTGACACTAGCTTCAGATGATCTGAGGATTTGTCGATCAACTTTTCTTATGTGTTTGGCTGATCTCACGTTCATTAATTTGATTACTTACCTTCCCAAACATAGAGTACAACCACATTTTAGGGTTCTTTTATGTATCAATTACTTCTTCTTTTGAAGTCCTTTTTTATGTGAAATCTGGTTTAATTGCCTCATCATAAGGAGTGATTTTTGTTTGTCAATACTTCTCATTTGATTGCTTGATTATATTCATTTCTTTAGGGCTATCACACTTTACTTTACTTATCTCATTGACTTGAGTGAATAAGGGTTTCTTGAACTTAGCTCATTCCTATCATTGCCCAAATTAATCAAATTCCCCTATCTACACTTATCCTAAGATACGATTGGCTGAGGGGGTTGAGGAATCTTCCAACCTCAAGTTTTCATGCTTTGGAACTACATTGGTGCTCAAGCTGTTCTCCCAATCTTTGCTCTGCAGTTGCGCCTTACTTTGCTACTCAATTAGCCCAAAAAATCTTGAAAAAATCACCCAATTAGCCTAAAAAATAGACCCAAATTTAATTGATCATAATTATGCGCACTTATCCTAAGCTAGTATTGACTGAGGGGGTTGAGGAATATTCCAACTTCAAGTTTCGTGCAATGGAACTCCTCTGGTGCTCAAGAAATTCTTACCAAGCTTTGCTCTACAATGGCACCTTTATTTGGTACTCAATTAGCTCGAAAAACCCAAAACAAATCATTGACATTAAGGAGGTGGAGCCTCTTAACGTGGTTCTCACCAATGTGCTAGAGCAACACCAAAGGTGTTGGAAGCAGCCAGAGGCATAGAAGACGTGGAAGCATGTAAAGATAGAGCACGGAACCAGTCGAATCAAGTTTTCAAAGATTATGTTTTAGAAATATTCTTCAAAAACCTCCAACAATGATTTTCATCACTATTGTAACATATGTAACATAGAAAAACCTTTTTTGTAATCCATAGCTCCATTTTGTGCAAGCCGAGGAGTCCTCGAGCTTGAGGAGCTTAGGTAGAATGAGCGTATCAATTTTCGTTATTTTTAGACACCGTTTACCCTCTCAAATAGCGCATAGGACCTATTTTTTAACTATGCCGGTCACTAAATGTGAAACCGGTCAAAACTAGCCTAGAAACTATAAAAAGAGAGAGAGAGAGCTCATTTTTGAGCTTGGTTAGTGTGAGCTTAGAGCTATTTTGAACTTGTAAGAGTGTTCTTAAGTAATAGAGTTGATTTCTCACCTTCCATTGTGTCTTGTTTGTCTCTTCGTAGTGTGTGTGTATGTGTGTGTGTGCATCTCTATGCTTCTCACCTTCACTCTCACTTGATCTCACATTCACAATCTTCATTAAGGAGGTGGAGTCCTCGAGCTTGAGGAGCTTAAGTAGAATGAACGTATCAATTTTGGTTATTTTTAGACACCGTTTACCCTCTCAAATAGCGCATAGGACCTATTTTTTAACTATGCCGGTCAGTAGATGTGAAACTGGTCAAAATTAATCTAGAAACTATAAAAAGAGCGAGAGAGCTCATTTTTGAGGTTGGTTAGTGTGAGCTTAGAGCTATTTTGAGCTTGTAAAAGTGTTTTTGAGTAATAGAGTTGATTTCTCACCTTCCATTGTGTCTTGCTTGTCTCTTCGTAGTGTGTGTGTATGTGTGTGTGCATCTCTATGCTTCTCACCTTCACTCTCACTTCATCTCACATTCACGATCTTCATATCACTCCTATCTCTTCCGCGGATTGACATTAAGAAGGTGGAGCTTCTTAACGTGGTTCTCACCAATGTGCTAGAGCAACACCAAAGGTGTTGGCAGCAGCCAGAGGCATAGAAGACGCGGAAGCATGTAAAGATAGAGCAGGGAACCAGTCGAATCAAGTTTTCAAAGATTATGTTTTAGAAATATTCTTCAAAATCCTCCAACAGTGATTTTCATCACTATTGTAACATATGTAACATAGAAAAACATTTTTTGTAATCGATAGCTCCATTTTGTGTAAGCCGAGGAGTCCTCGAGCTTGAGGAGCTTAGGTAGAATGAACGTATCAATTTTGGTTATTTTTAGACACCGTTTACCATCTCAAATAGCGCATAGGACCTATTTTTTAACTATGCCGGTCACTACATGTGAAACCGTTCAAAACTATTCTACAAACTATAAAAAGAGCGAGAGAACTCATTTTTGAGGTTGGTTAGTGTGAGCTTAGAGCTATTTTGAGCTTGTAAGAGTGTTCTTGAGTAATAGAGTTGATTTCTCACCTTACATTGTGTCTTGCTTGTCTCTTTGTAATGTGTGTGTATGTGTGTGTGCATCTCTATGCTTCTCACCTTCACTCTCACTTCATCTCACATTCACGATCTTCATATCACACCTATCTCTTCTGCGGATTGACATTAAGGAGGTGGAGCTTCTTAACGTGGTTCTCACCAATGTGCTAGAGCAACACCAAAGGTGTTGGCAGCAGCCAAAGGCATAGAAGACGCGGAAGCATGTAAAGATAGATCACGGAACCAGTCGAATCAAGTTTTCAAAGATTATGTTTTAAAAATATTCTTCAAAAACCTCCAACAGTGATTTTCATCACTATTGTAACATATGTAATATAGAAAAACCTTTTTTGTAATCCATAGCTCCATTTTGTGCAAGCCGAGGAGTCCTCGAGCTTGAGGAGCTTAGGTAAAATGAGCGTATCAATTTTGGTTATTTTTAGACACCGTTTACCCTCTCAAATAGTGCATAGGACCTATTTTTTAACTATGCCGGTCACTAAATGTGAAACCGGTCAAAACTATTCTAGAAACTATAAAAAGAGCGACAGAGCTCATTTTTTAGGTTGGTTAGTGTGAGCTTAGAGCTATTTTGAGCTTGTAAGAGTGTTCTTGAGTAATAGAGTTGATTTCTCACCTTCCATTGTGTGTGTGTATGTGTGTGTGCATCTCTATGCTTTTCACCTTCACTCTCACTTCATCTCACATTCACGATCTTCATATCACTCTTATCTCTTCCGCGAATTGACATTAAGGAGGTGGAGCTACTTAACGTGGGCCAACGTGCTAGAGCAACACCAAAGGTGTTGGCAGCAGCCAGAGGCATAGAAGACGCGGAAGCATGTAAAGATAGAGCAGGGAACTAGTTGAATCAAGTTTTCAAAGATTATGTTTTAGAAATATTCTTCAAAAACCTACAACAGTGATTTTCAGCACTATTGTAACATATGTAACATAGAAAAACCTTGTTTGTAATCCATAGCTCCATTTTGTGCAAACCGAGGAGTCCTCGAGCTTGAGGAGCTTAGGTAGAATGAGCGTATTAATTTTGGTTATTTTTAGACACCGTTTACCCTCTCAAATAGCCCATAGGACCTATTTTTTAACTATGCTGGTCACTAGATATGAAACCGATCAAAACTAGTCTAGAAACTATAAAAAGAGCGAGAGAGCTCATTTTTGAGGTTGGTTAGTGTGAACTTAGAGCTATTTTGAGCTTGTAAGAGTGTTTTTGAGTAATAGAGTTGATTTCTCACCTTCCATTGTGTTTTGCTTGTCTCTTCGTAATGTGTGTGTATGTGTGTGTGTGCATCTCTATGCTTCTCACCTTCACTCTCACTTGATCTCACATTCACGATCTTCATATCACTCCTATCTCTTCCGCGGATTGACATTAATGAGGTGGAGCTTCTTAACGTGGTTCTTACCAATGTGCTAGAGCAACACCAAAGGTGTTGGCAGCAGCTAGAGGCATAGAAGACACGAAAGCATATAAAGATAGAGCAGAGAACCAGTCGAATCAAGTTTTCAAAGATTATGTTTTAGAAATATTCTTCAAAAACCTCCAAGTGTGATTTTCATCACTATTGTAACATATGTAACATAGAAAAACCTTTTTTGTAATCCATAGCTCCATTTTGTGCAAGCCGAGGAGTCCTTGAGCTTGAGGAGCTTATATATAATGAGCGTATCAATTTTGGTTATTTTTAGACATCGTTTACCCTCTCAAATAGCACATAGGACCTATTTTTTAACTATGCCGGTCACTATATGTGATACCGGTCAAAACTAATCTAGAAACTATAAAAAGAGGGACAGAGCTCATTTTTGAGGTTGGTTAGTGTGAGCTTAGAGCTATTTTGAGCTTGTAAGAGTGTTCTTGAGTAATAGAGTTGATTTGTCACCTTCAATTGTGTCTTGCTTGTCTCTTCGTAGTGTGTGTGCATCTCTATGCTTCTCACCTTCCGACGAGGAGTCGTCCAGCTTGAGGAGCTTAGGTAGAATGACCGTATCAGTTTTGGTTATTTTTAGACACCGTTTACCCTCTCAAATAACACATAGGACCTAATTTTTAACTATGCCGGTCACTAGATGTGAAACCGATCAAAACTAGTGCAGAAACTATAAAAAGAGGGAGAGAGCTCATTTTTGAGGTTGGTTAGTGCGAGCTTAGAGGTATTTTGAGCTTGTAAGAGTGTTCTTGAGTAATAGAGTTGATTTCTCACCTTCCATTGTGTCTTGCTTGTCTCTTCGTAGTGTGTGTATGTGTGTGTGTGCATCTTTATGCTTCTCACCTTCACTCTCACTTGATCTCACATTCACGATCTTCATATCACTCCTATCTCTTCCGCGGATTGACATTAAAGAGGTGGAGCTTCTTAACGTGGTTGTCACTAATGTGTTAGAGCAACACCAAAGGTGTTGGCAACAGCCAGAGGCATAGAAGACGCGGAAGCATGTAAAGATAGAGCAAGGAACCAGTCGAATCAAGTTTTCAAAGATTATGTTTTAAAAATATTATTCAAAAACCTCCAAGTGTGATTTTCATCACTATTGTAACATATGTAACATAGAAAAACCTTTTTTGTAATCCATAGCTCCATTTTGTGCAAGCTGAGGAGTCCTCGAGCTTGAGGAGCTTAGGTAGAATGAGCGTAACAATTTTGGTTATTTTTAGACACCGTTTACCCTCTCAAATAGGGCATAGGACCTATTTTTTAACTATGCCGGTCACTAGATGTGAAACTGGTCAAAAGTAGTCTAAAAACTATAAAAAGAAGGAGAGATCTTATTTTTGAGGTTGGTTAGTGTGACCTTAGAGCTATTTTGAGCTTGTAAGAGTGTTCTTGAGTAATAGAGTTGATTTCTCACCTTCCATTGTGTCTTGCTTGTCTCTTCGTAGTGTGTGTATATGTGTGTGTGCATCTTTATGCTTCTCACCTTTACTCTCACTTCATCTCACATTCACGATCTTCATATCACTCCTATCTCTTCCGCGGATTGACATTAAGGAGGTGGAGCTTCTTAACGTGGTTCTCACCAATGTGCTAGAGCAACACCAAAGGTGTTGGCAGCAGCCAAAGGCATAGAAGACGCGGAAGCATGTAAAGATAGAGCAGGGAACCAGTCGAATCAAGTTTTCAAAGATTATGTTTTAGAAATATTCTTCAAAAACCTCCAAGTGTGATTTTCATCACTATTGTAACATATGTAACATAGAAAAACCTTTTTTGTAATCGATAGCTCCATTTTGTGCAAGCTGAGGAGTCCTCGAGCTTGAGGAGCTTAGGTAGAATGAGCATATCAATTTTGGTTATTTTTAGACACCATTTACCCTCTCAAATAGTGCATAGGACCTATTTCTTAACTATGCTGGTCACTAGATTTGAAACCGGTCAAAACTAGTCTAGAAACTATAAAAACAGCGAGAGAGCTCATTTTTGAGGTTGGTTAGTGTGAGCTTAGAGCTATTTTGAACTTGTAAGAGTGTTCTTGAGTAATAGAGTTGATTTCTCACCTTGCATTGTGTTTTGCTTGTCTCTTCGTAGTGTGTGTGTATGTGTGTGTGCATCTCTATGCTTCTCACCTTCACTCTCACTTGATCTCACATTCACGATCTTCATATCACTCGTATCTTTTCCGCGTATTGACATTAAGGAGGTGGAGCTTCTTAACGTGGTTCTCACCAATGTGCTAGAGCAACACCAAAGGTGTTGGCAGCAGCCAGAGGCATAGAAGACGCGGAAGAATGTAAAGATAGAGCAGGGAACCAGTCGAATCAAGTTTTCAAAGATTATGTTTTAGAAATATTCTTCAAAAACCGACAACAATGATTTTCATCACTATTGTAACATATGTAACATAGAAAAACCTTTTTTGTAATCCATAGCTCCATTTTGTGCAAGCCGAGGAGTCCTCGAGCTTGAGGAGCTTAGGTAGAATGAACGTATCAATTTTGGTTATTTGTAGACACCGTTTACCCTCTCAAATAGCGCATAGGACCTATTTTTTAACTATGGTGGTCACTAGATGTGAAACCGGTCAAAATTAATCTAGAAACTATAAAAAGAGCGAGAGAGCTCATTTTTGAGGTTGGTTAGTGTCAGCTTAGAGGTATTTTGAGCTTGTAAGAGTGTTCTTGAGTAATAGAGTTGATTTCTCACTTTCCATTGTGTCTTGCTTGTCTCTTCGTAGTGTGTGTGTATGTGTGTGTGCATCTCTATGCTTCTCACCTTCACTCTCATTTCATCTCACATTCACGATTTTCATATTAGTGCTATCTCTTCCGCGGATTGACATTAAGGAGGTGGAGCTTCTTAACGTGGTTCTCACCAATGTGCTAGAGCAACACCAAAGGTGTTGGCAGCAGCCAGAGGCATAGAAGACGCGGAAGCATGTAAAGATAGAGCAGCGAACCAATCGAATCAAGTTTTCAAAGATTATGTTTTAGAAATATTCTTCAAAAACCTCCAGTAGTGTTTTTCATCACTATTGTAACATATATAACATAGAAAAACCTTTTTTGTAATCCATAGCTCCATTTTGTGCAAGCCGAGGAGTCCTCGAGCTTGAGGAGATTAAGTAGAATGAGCGTATCAATTTTGGTTATTTTTAGACACCGTTTACCCTCTCAAATAGCACATAGGACCTATTTTTTAACTATGCCGGTCACTAGATGTGAAACTGGTCAAAACTACTATAAAAAGAGCGAGAGAGCTCATTTTTTAGGTTGGTTAGTGTGAGCTTAGAGCTATTTTGATCTTGTAAGAGTGTTCTTGAGTAATAGAGTTGATTTCTCTGTTGGGTGTGTGTAGAAGTGCGAGAGACACATGAGAAGCACACACAAAGAGCACAAACGCAGCAAGACACACGGAGAAGACGATGGCTGGAATAGCTCTCTCTATTGATCGATGAACTGAACTGAAGTAAGAGCTGAATAATATCCCTAAGTACAAAGTACCACCACATATGAGAGTATCAAGTATGTGGTAACATGGGGAAAAAACCTCTAGCCAGCACTAGAGTAAAAAGTGCCCATGTATAGGGAAAAGGTTCACATCAAAGCTACTCGAGGAACACATAAGTGTAACAAACCCCCCTAGAGCGAATGATGTGAACACATACAGAGAGTGACAGATTAGCCCCCACAAGGTAACAAGCCTAAAGCTTTGCGAACTCCATTCAAGAAGGCTGTTTTTATGTCCAATTGATGCACTTTCCAACCTCGATGGGCAGCCAATGCAACCACGGTACGAATGGTAGTCATGCGTGAAGTATGTGCAAAAGTTTCCTCATAGTCAATGCCATATTGTTGTGCATATCCTTTGGCAACCAATCTAGCTTTATAGCGATCAATGCTACCGTCAGATTTTCTCTTAATCTTGTAAACCCACTTTGTACCAATGACATTCTTTCCTTTTGGCAATTCACATAACTCCCAAGTACCATTCCTATGTATGGAATCCATTTCTGATTGCATAGCACTCATCCATTGTGGATCGTCACATGCATCTTCAAAAGAAAGTGGCTCTTCATTACATGCTGTAGCAATAAGAGAATAATCCACAAAATTACTTGATGCATGGTGAGAGCTTGACCTTGTTATACCAAGTAAAGGTGCACTCAATTTGCTGTCCTGTAAAGTTTGTTTCAGCCACTTTGGCATAGATTGTGCACTCTTGATAGACATGCGTTCATTATGTAAAACATCTTCAATATGTACATCATGCGTGGGCTGAATTTCATGCTCAGTTTCAGCCATATTTTGTCGCATATGTTCAGCCATATGTGGCTGGAAATTTCCAACAGTTTTGACATGTTTTGGCTGAATTTTTTCAGCCATGTTTGGCTGAAAATTATCCACATTTTCAGCCCTATTTGGCTGGAATTTTTCAGCCCTTTGAACCTCAGTTGGCTGGTCTACATGGCCATAGTCAAGCGCGCCATTTTGGAACAAAGGCATGAGTGTATCGAACACATCTTGTGAGCTAACTGTTGGCAGTTTTTTGCATTCAAGTAGAGGGAAAACTGAATTTTCAGCAAATACCACATCTCGACTCACAATAATTGTGTTCGTCAATGGATTGTACAACCGATATCCCTTACTTTCAGCACTATAACCAACGAAGATATATTTCTTTGCCTTGTCATCAAGTTTGTGACGTTGTTGTGATGGCACAAGAGCATATGCCAAACAACCAAACACACGCATATGACTAACCATAGGCTTATGACCATTCCAAGCCTCATAAGGAGTGATGACTCTCAATGCTTTTGTAGGGCAGCTATTCAACACATAATTTGCACACATGACCGCTTCCATCCAAAACTTATGAGGAAGATGCTTTCCTTTAACCATACATCGTGCCATTTCAAGTAAAGTTCTATTTTTATGCTCGGCAACACCATTTTGTTGAGGTGTATATGGCACCGTACATTAGTGTGAAATACCTCTTTCACGAAGAAAAGCATTAAACTCATGTGACATGTACTCACCACCACGATCCGTGCGTAGAGTCAAAAGATTTAGTGAAGAAAAATTTTCAGCCATAGCTAAAAATGCTTTGAAGCAAGAAAATACCTCATTCTTTGCTTTCATAGGATACACCCATGTATGACGAGTAGCATCATCAGTGAAGGTAACAAAATATACATGCTTCCCAAAGATGGAGTCTTGACCGGACCACATACATCACTATGAACAAGTTGCAATTTTCTTGTAGTGTGTGTGTGACTATCTTTTGGAAAAGAAGCACAATGCATTTTTCCAAGAATGCAACCTTCACATGCATGCTTTTCAATGGACTCAAGTGTACGCAAGCCAATAACCATGTCCTTCTTTTGCAAGTAGAGCAAACTATTGAAGTTCAAATGACCAAAACGAGCATGCCAAAGCTCCATTTCAGCCATGGAAGAAGTATGAGCAACTAAGGCATTCGAGGCAGCCCTCTTGTATGTATCCATGCGATACAAACCATTACATAATGTACCGGACATCACGATAACATCGCCATTGCTGAAATCATGAACCATACACTTATCATCAACAAAGTGTACATGAAGTCCAGCTTTGGCAATCAACGGAACTGAAATTAAGTTTTTCTTGATATCGGGCACATACAATGCATTTTTCAAGAGAATCACACCTCCATTTGCAGCCGTAAGCTCAATTTCTCCTACTCCAATGATAGGATAAGAGGCATTGTTTGCACACACCACATGTCCTCCAAAGAGGCAAAAAATCTTTTGCATGATGTTATGTGCTTTGAAGCACCACTATCAAAGAACCAATCCGAATCAGCCTCACTCACAACCATGCATTTAGAATGTAAAGAAGCATCATAATGACATGTAACAACACATGCCCAAAAATCTTGAGCCATGTTAGCTTCATCATTCTTTGCATTTGCTGAATTTTCAGCAATAGACATGCCGGATTCCTTCTTCTTTTCATTGCGTTTAGCAAGCTTTCTACACTCATCAATAGTATGACCAGCCTTCCGACAATATTTGCATCTCTTCTTCTTTTGCAAATCACCATCATTAGAGGAATGAGTGGAAGAGGAAGCTTGAGGCTTTGGTTTTGATGAACCAAAAGCTGAACCATACTTGCTTTTCCCCTTGTGAGATAGCAAGTGCTTGCGTTCCCTCAATCAAACCACTCCTATTCACTCTAGATTGCTCTTCTTGCAAAAGAAGAGACACAACCTCATCAAATGCATACATATTAGGATTTCCTTTTGCAACCAAACGGAGTGTAGTAGCAAAGCTTTGAAAGGATTCCGGTAATCCTTTCAACAATGTAGAAATGAGTGATGCATCCGGAATGATCTCATCTATGTTTGCCAATTGCTCTCTCAAGTCCTTGATACGTGTCACATACACATCCACTGACTCATTTTCAGCCATACATACATCCTCAAGTTGCTTCCTCAAGTATGCAACACGTGCTTCATTACGCACGGCATACAAAGAAGCAAGAGTGTCCCATGCATGTCGTGATGTAGAACATGACCGAATGTGTGGAACTATATGACGCTTCACTGAAAGCGCAATCAAAGCATGAGCTTGAGCATCTTTTCCATCCCATCTAAGCTGCTCCTGTGTAGGTGGAGAAGGAGAAACCACTGTGCTCGAAGAAGAAGCTCCATCTGTGACAGTAGACTGTGAAGTAGAAGCACCTGCCGGTCTTCGATCTACATCTGCCACTATGTTCCAAAGTTGTTTTGCAACAAGAACGTGCTTCATCATGTAAGACCACATCGGATAGTTGGTCCCATCAAGCTTATCTTCAGCTTGAAGCATGCCAAACAAGTCATTGCTGCCCGCCATTTCACTAAGGAACAAGAATGTGACAAAATCTTCACTTCGACGAAAACTAAAATGAGTGTTGAAATTTCAGCTCACAAACCGTCACTCTGATGGCGATTCTGACTACACGAATTTCGAAATGGGGGTAAAACCCCAACGCGCCTGGTGGAAATGTTTCTGGGCTGCTGAAATTCACACTTCTATGCTCTGAAGTCGATTTACACTGTTAAAGTGCGCATGCGCCGCGACGCGAAAAACCAAAACTTGAGAAGAAGCTGAACCTACTCTGATACCACTGTTGGGTGTGTGTAGTAGTGCGAGAGACACACGAGAAGCACACACAAAGAGCACAAACGCAGCAAGACACACAGAGAAGACGATGGCTGGAATAGCTCTCTCTATTGATCGATGAACTGAACTAAAGTAAGAGCTGAATAATATCCTTAAGTACAAAGTACCACCACATATGAGAGTATCAAGTATGTGGTAACATGGGGAAAAAACCTCTAGCCAGCACTAGAGTAAAAAGTGCCCATGTATAGGGAAAAGGTTCACATCAAAGCTACTCGAGGAACACTAAGTGTAACATTCTCACCTTCCATTGTGTCTTGCTTGTCTCTTCGTAGTGTGTGTGTATGTGTGTGTGTGCATCTCTATGCTTCTCACCTTTTTGTAATCCATAGCTCCATTTTGTGCAAGCCGAGGAGTCCTCGAGCTTGAGGAGCTTAGGTAGAATGAGCGTAACAATTTTGGTTATTTTTAGACACCGTTTACCCTCTCAAATAACGCATAGGACCTATTTTTTAACTATGCCGGTCACTAGATGTGAAACCGTTCAAAACTAGTATAGAAACTATAAAAAGAGGGAGAGAGCTCATTTTTGAGGTTGGTTAGTGTGAGCTTAGAGCTATTTTGAGTTTGTAAGAGTGTTCTTGAGTAATAGAGTTGATTTCTCACCTTCCATTGTGTTTTGCTTGTCTCTTCGTAGTGTGTGTGTATGTGTGTGTGCATCTCTATGCTTCTCACCTTCACTCTCACTTCATCTCACATTCACGATCTTCATATCACTCCTATCTCTTCCGCGGATTGACATTAAGGAGGTGGAGCTTCTTAACGTGGTTCTCACCAATGTGCTAGAGCAACACCAAAGGTGTTGGCAGCAGCCAGAGGCATAGAAGACGCGGAAGCATGTAAAGATAGAGCAGGGAACCAGTCGAATCAAGTTTTCAAAGATTATGTTTTAGAAATATTCTTCAAAAACCTCCAACAGTGATTTTCATCACTATTGTAACATATGTAACATACAAAAACCTTTTTTGTAATCGATAGCTCCATTTTGTGCAAGCTGAGGAGTCCTCGAGCTTGAGGAGCTTAGGTAGAATGAGCATATCAATTTTGGTTATTTTTAGACACCATTTACCCTCTCAAATAGCGCATATGACCTATTTTTTAACTATGCCGGTCACTAGATTTGAAACCGGTCAAAACTAGTCTAGAAACTATAAAAAGAGGGACAGAGCTCATTTTTGAGGTTGGTTAGTGTGAGCTTAGAGCTATTTTGAGCTTGTAAGAGTGTTCTTGAGTAATAGAGTTGATTTCTCACCTTCCATTGTGTCTTGCTTGTCTCTTCATAGTGTGTGTGTATGTGTGTGTGCATCTCTATGCTTCTCATCTTCACTCTCACTTCATCTCACATTCACGATCTTCATATCACTCCTATCTCTTCCGCGGATTGACATTAAGGAGGTGGAGCTTCTTAACGTGGTTCTCACCAATGTGCTAGAGCAACACCAAATTTGGCGCCGTTGTCGGGGATCGAGTCTAGGACGAATGTGTGATGGTAAGAGTATAGCAAGAGGTGGCATTGGAATGTAAAAATTTCAGTTTTTGTTGTTGTTTCTAGTTAGCTTTTAGTGTTTTTCACCTCCCCCACACTCCATCTTCATCACCGCATCATCATCTCCAACTCCAAAAAAATCACAAAATTCACCATATCCACCCATTCTCCTCATTTCCCCTCATTTGTGCATGTGCAAGAGAGAGAGAGAACTTTGGTGCTTGTGTACTTGTGTGTTTTTGAGTTTTCTTGCAGGTACAGAGCTCCAGTGCATCAGGAAGGCTGCAAAAAGGTAAGAAAATCACTTTCTATCAGAAATTGCCGACTGTGTCAGACCATCGCGATGGTCTACCAAGTTCGGAATTTGAGGTAAGCGAGTTCATGGGCGTGTAGGCGACCCTTGCGCCTCTAGGAATCCATTGCTGCATTTCAAAAATTCACACTTTGGTGGACCATCACGATTGGCTCAGACCATCGCGATTGTGTCACACCATCGCGATTGGCTCACACCATCGCGACGGCTCGGCCGGACCATCGCGACGGTCTCACGCCATCACGACGGTTCACTTGAACCATCGCGACGGTCCTTGACCATCGCGACGATCCCGTCGACCCCACGCCATCGCGAGTGGCCCATGCCATCGCCTCAATAGTGCCACGTGGCAAGCTAGACCATCGCGATTGCTCACTAGCCACGCCATCGCGACGAGACCCTTACACCATCGCGACAACTCAAAATTTGGACCATCGCGATTGGCTCACGCCATCGCATCTGTGATCATTGCGACGGTTCACTTCGGACCATCGCGACGGTTCATGTTGACCGTTGACCGATGCCATCACGATTGTTCACTCAATCGGACCATCGCGATGCCTCACCCCGACCATCGCGATTGCTCACATTTAGACCATCGCGACCGTGCACTTCAGACCATCGCGACGGTTCGCACACACGCCATCGCGACGGTTCGCGCACACGCCATCGCGACGGTTCGCCTAGACCATCGCGACAGTCCCTAACCATCGCGATCATCTCAGACCATCCCGATTGCTCACCCAAAAGCTCATAATCGAAGAGAAACCTGTTTGTCAGTTTTCACCCCCCCAGGGCTTGAACGGTCATATCTTTTTCATCCGAAGTCCGTTTTTTGAGCTTTATAGCTCGTTAGAAAGCTCTCTATGAGTACTACGTGACCTCAACTGTTTTGTTCATAAACGATACATTGATTTTTGAGGATAATTTGAGGTTGACATAGTTGGAACTAGTAAAGAAAGGGGGCTTTGGAAGAAAAGTTTGCCAAAAGTTAAGGGACTTAAAAGTGTATAAATTCAAGTGCTTGATCATCCATTGTGATAGTGGTCTAATATTGGATTTTTCCAGGTCTAGCAAAGGCAATCAAGGACATTCAAGGCAAGGCAGTGAAGGGCATAAGGCTTGGGAAGCGCGGCTTCTTGGGCATAAGGGCAACCAGAAAAGCTGACTTGAGGTTGGAAGATTACTAAACCCCCTCAGTCAATTCTTAGCTTAGGCTAAACGTTAGCATTGTGGATTAAAGACGATAGGAATGCCTCAAGTTCAAGAGAATTAAATTTATCAAGTTCAAGACTAAAGTAAAGGTGTGTGATACGAAAACCTAAAGGAAAGAACCTAAGTCTGACGGAACGAGAACTCAAAGTACCACAAAAAGTCGAATTCTTGACGCATACATTAAGACAAGAATCTAAATAAATTTAAAAAGAATCAAGAAAGTAATAACAAAGAATCATTGACGATCTGAGCGTGTACTGAGTGTGCAAGGAAGAAAATTAATGAACCTTAGATCGGGCAAACATATAGGTAAGTTAGACCGACGAAGCCTTAGATCATCAGAGGCAAGTGTAGGAATTACTGCACGATCGTGGGCTCAACAATTGAACACTAATTACCCCTACGAGAGCTCAGATAGGAGTGAATCAGAAATGGCATTTAGCACAGAAAGACCAGAAGGAGGGTCAAATGTAGCATACTTAGAAAGACCAGAAGGACCCTATAGGACTCAGTTAGAATTTCTCCGAACCAACCGCTTAGGTGCCCGCGTCTATGAGGATGGTTTGCGAAGACAAGTAGTGCAAATGCACAACCCCGATCAACCCATTGGATTGGAACGTCCAGTGGTGAAATTCGAGAGAGACGCGTACATAGACAAGGAAGGAACGATGTACATCTTAAGTACGCAGCCAAACAATACGAATGAGTTTGGCGTAATTCAGATAGAGACAGAAGCAAAATCCCAAGGAAAAGAACCAGTAGGAGAAGAACCTAGAACACCTAGAGGGAAATCTATACTGACACGAGTACTAGTTCCAGATTGGACTCCTCAGGACAACAGAAGCATAGAGTTGTTTGTAAATAAAGAAACTGATGAAGCATTTTGGAGATATAAAACGGAACAACCGAGCGAGATAGGCTCCATTATATATATATATATATATATATATATATACACCTGGAAAGGTTGTATACCTGGATGAGACTTCAGAAAGAGTCTTTGTGGTGCCAGACCACGCTAGAAATACCTACACATGGAGAGGCGAACTAGTATTCCCTCCATCACGAGCAAACATAAACGCGAGCCACCAAGGGGTAGGAACATCCTCAACCCATGGCATGCAAAGAGAGAAGAACAAAGAGAGACCGGAAGTAAGCTTCAATCACCCCATAGGGAGAGATAGAACCACTGTAGACACTGATAGAGTGGAAAGACAAAGAATGGCAGATGGTAGAGATGATTTTCCTCTACCTAGACCACGTGAACACGCAAGAATATTAAGACCCACTCAGTTAGTAAAATCCATGAAAAGCTACTTTGATGGGACAGGAGATCCCTACGACCATGTGGCGGAATTCAAGCAAGTACTGAGAGCAGAGCAAGTCAAAAACATGTTCACGCAATATAACGCATTTGGGCTAACGTTAAAGAATACTGCTTTAACTTGGTTCCAACCATTCAACAGAGGCAATTTAGAGACATCCATCACTTTTTAGAGTCATTCATAACTGAATTCTCTAAAAGTGGGATCAGAGATGACACGTCTTCGTTGATTCATAGTTTCAAACAGACCCCTCAGGAAACAGTAAGACTGGCAGAACGTAGGTTTAGAAAATATGTTGAAAGATGTCCAGTACAAGAGCTACCCTCACAGGCCAAACAAGTGTCATTGTTTCTAGATGGCTTATTGAGCTCTAAACTACGCTCCTACGTGTACTTAAAAGAACCCAGAACGCTAGAGCATTGTGTAAGAATATGTATAGACATTGTTGGAACTCTCAAAAGTCTACAAGGACTCCGATTGTTCCTCTCTAGCATCCACGAAATTGTCTAGCTCTATAGAGGACCTAACAGAAAAAGTGGCCCAGAAACTAGGAGTTTCTAGTAAACAGATGCCTAGGTTAACAACAAACAAGTGTTGTTACACCTGTGGTGGTGATCATATGGCGAACGTGTGTCCCAATGCAACACAACCACAAGCCAATCCTAGTGGCCAATACTGTACGATTGAGAGAAGATAACAAATCACACGGCTCAAGACTGCGCACATAACAAACAAGCAGTGAGACAGAACTACCCGCAAGCATACGTGCAACCAGGTAGGTATCAAGGCCAATACAATGCTCAACCTTATTACTATAGGCCTCCTCAGAACTACCCTTACCAGGCTCAACAGAGACCTCAACCTGTTTTAGCTCAGCAGCCACCCCCACCAGCTAATGTCATCTCAGTTAAATATGCTGCTGCAGAAGAAAACCTAAGTAGGGCCTTAGTGCCTTCTTCACCCCTGATCACCGAAAGTGACCCAAACTCTAACAGTTTTGACTCTACTCATGTAGATAGTCCACCCGCGTACTACACAGAGTCACCAGAACACGTAGAAACATATCATTATGATAGTCCACCAGTGGAACCTAGTTGGGAGCCCGACTATGCTAACGTGATGTACACAAACCCAAATCCACGGCCCCAAGTAAGACAACAGAGACCACAGGGCCCTAGAGGACCATGCTTTAGGTGCCAAGGAGATCATTTCATAAAGGATTGTCCACATCCTCCGATATCAGGACAATCGCAATACTATAACATACAAGGCTTTTGTGCCAATTGTGGTAAAGAACACATAATCAAAGATTGTCCTAAGAACCCAGTTAACGCTTCAAATGTGACACCAATCAACGTGATAGGTATTGTGCACAATGCAGATGGATCCAACCCTACATACGTGCCTATCCAAGCTATAACAAGAGCCCAGGTGCGCTTACAAAACCAACAGCTTAACCAGGAGAGAGTAGCCGGAACTAGTAAAGTTGCAGAATCTAGCAGTAAAAAGACAAAATCTTGGAAAGATTCTAGAGAAAGAATCAAGAGAAATTGGAGTAAAAGGATAACTGATTTGGAAGGAAGTTTGAAGGAATCTAGAGCCAAAATCTTAGAATTGACTTCACAAGAATTGAATCAAGAGAACCCAGCTCAAAAATCAGGATCAGTTCTAGCGGAACCCATGCCAGAAAACTTAGACATGATGTTTCGCGCGTATCAGGCTAGAATAAAAGAAGGACCTCAAGTAGCTGAAATGAGTAAGAACTACCCTCAAGCAGACTTAGAAATTGAGAGGACTAAACTTTGCATGAAGTTGGTAGAATTAGCACAAGCTTTGTTCGAAGCCTCTAGATATCTAAATTGGAATAACATGGCAAAACCGGAACTACACTTTCAAGGACTAATGGAGAGGCTAGAATACTTGATAGAAAGCAAAGAGAAAAAGGATCGGCATAGGAACCCTACTGTCCCAGAGACACAGGAAAGGAATGCACCATCCCTGTCTCAAGTACCCAATACAGAGAATCAAGACAATCTGTCTTCCATACATAGATACTCACATGAATTTTTGAGAGAAATCCAAGAAGAAAAGTGGAGAAAAGAACAAGGAACTCATCCTCCTATTTAAGAAATAGATGATTTGAAGGAGCAATTTCCCCAAGACATCCCCTCTATTTACGATGATGTAGAGGAAGAACAACGGAGTGAACACACAGGCTTTGAATCCAATTCTTTACAAGAATTACCTCAGTTCACAGGACCTTGGGAAGCAAAGTCTATTAGTCTGAGAGCACCCACGATAATAGTGAGGAATGAAGAATCAGTAATCCCTAGAAACACGGAAGTGATAAAGAACACCAAAGTTCAATGTAATCTCACTGTGGAAGAATTGTTAAAGGTAAAACCAGAATTGTGGAAGCATGTAGCAAATCAATTCCCTGAGCTTGCTACTACTCTCTCACAGATAGGAACACACAAGAAGGTACCAGAGATACCCGTAGAAAAGATAGGAGATGTAAGTGAAGGAGAGGAAGGTAACACGTATCTTCCAATAACCCATTAGGGCTACACCACGAAAGCCATCTTAGATTCAGGAGCTGGAGTAGCCATCGCTACCACCGCTTTATGGAAACGTTGGGGTAAGCCAGCACTCAGACCTACCAGGATGAAGCTACAAATGGCTGATGGACACATAGAAAAACCATTAGGCTTACTAGAAGGCATATCTCTCACCACTTGTGGTGTGGAGTTTGAGCATACCTTTGCCATTTGTGACTTTGCAAAAAATCACGCTTATGAGATGATATTGGGACGACCATTCATGCGTCAGTTGCAAATTGTACAAGATTGGGGAACTAATTCTTTGTACTTGCAACATTTAGGAGTGACTACTAAAGTCGATCTTAAAGACTATGCACATAGAGATGTACCCCCAATACAATGGAACACCATCCATAAGACACAGGTAGAGACAGAATCAGTACACTCTTTGGAATCAGATCCTTCATGGTTGCATGAGGACACTCATTTATGGATGTGTAAGGTAGCAAAACAAGAGGAAGAAAGGTTGTGTGTTCTGATATTCGAATGCCTCGGGCCAAATCGGCCTCGAGTTTCTCCCAATCAATTGGTTGCGGTTCATCAGGTGGTGGGAGTCGATAATGTGTGGAATAAACCATCTGTTCACAGGCGAATAATTGAAGCAAGTGGGTGGCCTGCTGATGAACACTTCTGAATGGTATTCCGAGAATCCGGTTGTGAACATTTCTTCGAAGGTTTGCTTGTAGCACGCCGATAAGTATTTGATTCTGCAATGCCAGGCGTAACACACCCGTAGCGATGGCGTTGTACTCATGTTATATGCCAGATCTAGATTGCCATGCTCAAATCCCGGGGTGTTTACATGGGGTGCCTTGACGCGTGTGAAGACTTTAAAAACCATTTGCATCATGTCAAATATCTTGATAGTCATGTGCGCTGCTATATCGTCCATGTGTTTCAAGCGAGGGAGCCAGTGATGAATCATGGCCATCATGTATCCCACTGTTGGTAGTTCTATGGGTGGCTTGAAATATGGGTAATTTAACCAATCCTAGCACTGCTTGTTGTTCTGTACTTTAATAGCAAATGCTGTCCAGGAGCGGCGACGTGGCACTGGTCCCCAACATGGGTTGTACTTTAAGTGCAATGGTGCCTTAACCCAAGTATTCATCATCTCAGGATACTCTTGTAAAAGATCTTTACGCCAATTGGGTTGATGGATTTCTCCACGCTGCGCATCCGGTGGCAAATCTTCAGGCTCGAATTGAGTTGCGTGAGAAGGTTTTTTGCCGGTTTCTTTCTCTATGGCTAATTGATATTCGGCCATTAACATGAAGTATGGTTTGTATTGGAGCTCATGCCCAGATATGTATCGACGAGGGGCCAAATGAGCAAAGTATGGGGACTGTAAGATTCTTTCTTCTATCATGGCCATGGCGTGCAACTGTGCCTCTACTCTGGCCGAGTGGGTGGTTCCAAGCTCTTCAATTGTCTTCATCCATGCGGGGGTTGGAAGTTCATAAGTCATCTGGCCTTCAGCCGTGACGCGTCCGCCTGGGATGGGTTGGGGCTCGTAGGCTTCTTCAAAGGTTTCCTCCACCGAAATAGTTACATTTTCTTCATCAGTTGGGAGCTCTGGTGGGGAATCTGGCCTTGGTGGTGCTTCATATATAGCTATCCTTGATTCAAGAGTTGATACCTGGGCTCGTAGTGCGTTGAGTTCCTCTAGGATGTCAGTAGAAGGGTCCGCAGGAGCTGGTAATCCTTGTGTTGCAGGTGCTCTGAGCTGGAGTAGCTTATGATCTTCTTTTAGCTTCTGATATTCTTCGTTCATTCGATCGTATTCATCGAGCAATCTGATATGATCATCGAGCAATCTGATATGATCATCGAGCAATATTTTCATTGATTCGGAGGGCACTGCTTTGAACCGGCTAGGACTTAATGGTTGGTGTGGGTGATTGAGAGCAGCTTCTAAATTTTCTCTGTTCTGCTCTTGTAGCCGATGGTTCTCTTCCTTTGCTGCTGCTAGGTGTCTTCTGAGTAAACCCATGTTCCGTGTAAGCGTCGCATTGCGAACTGTCTGGGCTCTTAACAAATTGTCAAGATCAGCAGTGGCTTCTTTGGCTTTCTCTTCACTTTCTACTTCCAATTTGTGGTATGCCTCGCGTAATTCTTGGTACCAAGTATTCAATGATGCATTCTCAATCGACAATGAATTAAGCTGCGACTGCAAATCATTGGTTGTCCTCTGTAGCTGCTGATAATTATTTCCAAGAGATGTGAACTCATCTCTTACTTGCGTCATACACGTGAACATCTGTTGAAATGCTGTGTCTATGGTGGGTGATAATACTAATGGTGTGCTAAGTGAAGATGCAGTGGGTGTAGATGCAAAGGGAACGGGGAATGGGGGTGGGAAAGTGGATGCTGTGGTGATTGTGGAAAATTGTGGTGTGCTTAAATATTGTGGTGCCACAAATGAAGTGAGTGGAGGTGCAGTGGGGGGTGATATATCCATATCGCTGGATGTGGTGTCGAGTGCGGTGACCGTGAATAGTGGTGTGATCGTGGGTAAGTGTGTGGGTTTAAACACAGGATTTACAAAGGTTGAGGAGTAATTTACAGAGGGGTTGTCTTGGACGGCTTGGTGGAAAGGGGAAATAGGGGTTACAGTGGGTCGGGGAGGTGAGACTGGGGAGAAGGTTAATGGAGGTGGGAATGGGAAAAGGGGTCTTGGAGGTGTGGGGAAGGATGGAAAAGATGGATGGAGAAATGGGTTGGATAGAAAGGTGGATGTGTTAGGTGGTAGACTAGGTTGAGTGGGTGCGGGAATTGTGGGATGAATGGGTGTAAGGACGACTTCTGCTACTCCACCGGAGAAGGAAGATGTTGTTCTGGGAGAAGGAGGGTGAATAGGGGAGGCTGGATGGATGGGAGGTGAAGGAGGAGCATTTGGGGTGACAGGTACTTCGGTAACTGTGGAGGTATGTACAGTAGTAGCACGGGGTGGGGAATCTACGAGAATGGCTTCTTCTACCAAAGAGCCTTCAGGGACAAGACGTGCTTCCCTAGCCTGTTCTGAAGACTGACCTCCGGTGGGTACCCGAATGTATTCACCCAGTTTGGTTAGTAAGCGGATTCTGCGGGGGTCATACTGCGGTAGCGGTTTTCTCTGCAAATACCTTAAGGCTTCGATGGGTCCAACTGATTTGACAAGATCTTTGAAACCTCTGATGTATACTTCTTCGAACCCGCCCGAAACAAGCTCTTGTTCTATAAGTGTTTGGCTCTCTTCGTCAGTCAACTTCTTGCGCGCCCAAACCTTTTCCATAGTACGGTATAACTTTTTGATGGCCAGTGTATAAGCTGCTGCTTCGAAGGTTTCTTCTTCGTGTGTGCTCGTGTCACCTTGGGTGTCGGTTTGTTGTCCTTGTTCGTTTGTTTGCACATGTTCTTGGGATTCATGAGTTCCCTGACTGGCTTCGTCATCGCCTTCATCTTCATCGGTTTCTGTTCTTTCTTCCACAGAACTAGACACTACTTGTCCTTGTGGTTGATCTCGCGGTGTGGTAGGGTAGCTGGGCCTTTCATATTCCTGAGAGAAGATCTGGCCTTCTAAAAACTGAAATTCACTTGAAAATACGTCCTGCATCTCAAAATCAAATGTGGTGCCTGCTTGTTCTGTTTCTAAATGGGGTATCGGGAAAGAGAAAGCTTCCGCACCAATAGTGGTGGGAACTTCTGCTGTAGTGCTGGTAGGTCCTGGAACTGTGGCTGCTTGAGGAGCAACTGTGCTGGTAGTGCCCTCCGTTACAACTGGTCTTGATAACCATATACGAATAGGTTGTACTATGGGAGTGGCTTCTGTCGGAGACTGCTCTGGAGATGGTTGTGGTGAGGGTGATTCTAACACCTGAAGGCAGGGGATAGTTCCTCTCATTCGCTTTCCTGCCCTTCCTTTTTGGCTTCCTAGCTTTCTTTGTTGTTCCTTTGAATGCCTTCAGCTCTTCGCTTGTCATTGCTCGCTCGATAGGTAAATCGTAGGCCAAACACATATATACAATGCGCGTGAGGGCGCAACATCCATTGATGACCTTCTTTCTTTCCCATCTGTGTTGTGCTAAATACATCTGATCAATGATCTAGCTAGCTAGATCAACTGTCTGGGGTCCCGTACATGATAAATACAAACCGAACCATATTCGTTTGTGAGGCATTGTGAATCTGTCCTGAGCGGGGAAAGAAAAATGCTACATACATATCCGCAGTGGTTTTGAAAGCTCAGGTGTGATTGCCGAAATCTCTTCCCACTTAGTAACGTCCCCACATTTCATAGGGTCTGGAACTAATCGTTCTCGCTCTGTGGGCATGTGGGTTCCATGAATTTTAATGGCAGCTTGAATCAAATCTTTAGAAAGATAAAATCTTTTATATGGTGGATCGTTCACTAAGGATGGCAAAATGAAGGTGCCGGGCAGGCCCTTGTTCTCCGAAGCTATCAAAGTAGTGATTAAGTAATAGCATCTGTAGAAGTCAGGTTTAGGCAAAGGGTCACTGAAATACTCTGTGAAGCCGGCTCTTGCCCAAACATGTGTTAAGTCTTCTGTGTTCTGTAGTCCTTCGAACTCTCTTGAGAAGAACTGATATTTTCCCCATGTACGTTCATCAAAAGTCAAATTAGCCTCAAATATAAACTCAGCATCCGCCAATGGTCCTGCCAGCCCTTGAAACCAATGAGAATTGCGATGAATCTTCTCAGTATAGCCTCGAGGAGGATCGTCAATAGGCATGGGTCCTGGGAAACCTTGAAATTCTGGCGGTGGAGCCGTCGGATGGGACTCTGCGAGTAAAATACCGATAGGTGCTACAGGTGCGCTGGGGCCTGCTTCTGATGGTCCTTCTTCGGTTTGCATGATGATTGTCGTGCTAATGGAAAAGATCTGCTACAAAAGATTAACACATTAGCATGGAAATTAATTATGGTCCCATTACAGTGAGACCGCAATCCCTTTCCATAACCGATGTGTAACCCGTGTAGCCAAGTGCTGTGAAGTGATTGATGCAATGATTTTTTGCAGAGCTAATGCAGGTCTCTAGACACCTACATTCTTCAGATGATACATACGTTTCTTGATGAGGTGTTATTACAGATGACTTTGGGTTATAGTGTGTGGATTTATACAGGGTTCAGTCGTGAATGAGTTATTACATGGTTGTAGATTAGTCGGGGTGGGAGTTATATTAGACAATGGATTAGGAGAAGACTTCTGGATACATTTCGGTATCCACTTCCTAAGAGTTTGTGATCGGGTGATAGGTCTCTGCGGAAGGACAAAAGATGATATCGGATTTGGTGGTATGGAGGGTTGAAAAGATTTCTGAGGATTATATATTACAGGGCTTGAGGGTTGAGCTATAGTACACTGTTTGGGTACCCAAATTTGCGTGGGTGTGGGTCTGTTCATAAGGTACTTCTTGGCGATCCAAATTTGTCGAATGTTCGAACTTGTAGAAGAAGGTCAAGGGGATGTTGGATACTGATGCTGCTTCTGCCTTGACTTCTTCTTATCAATGTCTGCGTTGTTGAAATCAGTCGGTGCTTTATGTTCTTTTGGCACCCATATTTGTCTTGCGCCGCTTTCTTTGTGATGCTGACACTTCTTTCCTCTTTGTGTTGTCTGATGTTGTCGTCGGTCTGGGTTCCTTCGTTGTGGTCGACTCCTGTGTGGTTGAGGTTGAGAGGTCGGATGAACACTCTGCTTTGGAAAAGAAGGGAGGTCCAACACTTGCAAAACTTGCCCATTAGGAAGTGAGGCATTCTGTACCATAGATCTAGGCCAGTCCGCAGTAAGTGTGGAAGGATGGGCACCGCAGGGTGTTTTGCCCATGTGGACGTTGATGAAGTCCACCTGACCAAGCGGTTGGGTGGTTGCCCCTTCTAATTTGCAAGAAGCCCAAGGGAAAATCTCCTGACATCCTTCTGATTGACCATTGTCCATCGCCAAGCCCGCATGGGTTGGTGTAGACATAATGTGACTGATCTGACCAAAGATCTTTCGGTCTTCCGTCGCATGCATTTCATAGGGTCTATGGCTACAAACCTCAGTCAGAATGCCATTAGGGAAGTCAAGCGGTATCGCTCGCTTCTGATCTAAGGTTCCAATCTGCAAGGAGCCTTGTCTAAGATTTAGGTCCACTGAGTGATCGTATAGCCAATCTTGGCCAAGGATTAGGGGTTCTATCAAGTCGTCGTCATGGCACACTAGTAGTTTCATTGTCAAGGTCACTTCATTTATTAGGATAGGAAGGTCCACTTCACCCATGCAAGGGGTTTCCATGCCTCCTAGCCTATGAGGTATGCCTCAATTGGCCTCATTTCTATTCCTGAGTCCTTATAGTGGGACCATCTAATCGCACTAGTCGCAGCACCTGAGTCAATTAAAGCCCTGAGCTCTTGGCAAGGGTTGCCATGCTCTAGCCTGACTATAATGAATGGTCTCCTGTCCACTATGCTAGGATGAGTGGTTGACTTTACTTGACACATGGCCATGGGATATCTGGGTGTAGTTTCCAGATGGTTATAATGTTCTCTCCCTAGTCCTTGTCTTCTTAACTTCATGCGCTTAATGCAATCTATAGCTTCTACCTGAGCTTCAGCTCGTATTCTATTTTCTTCCTCCTTACGCTTCTTTGCCAACGTGATTCGTCTAAGCATATCCTCAGTAAGAGGTTCTTGGTATAACCTGACTCTACAGCCACTAATGTAATTAGGCATTATATCTCCTTCTAAAGTGGCTAACTGTACTGCTCCACTTGTCGAGAGTCTGTTAATGATCATAGGTCCATAACCTCGCTTTTCTAACTTCCGTGCGTGCTGTTTCAGCGTATATACTAGAACTAAATCTCCTTCTTTCAAGCCTTTATCTTTCACATGTGCATCAAAATATGCTTTCTGTCGCTTCTTTGCTGCATATATTCCTGCTGCTTCTTTCAGCCTGGTTTCTCCTAATTGTTCCAAGTCCATTATTCTTGCTGATAATTCATGGCCGGTCCACTGATGTTCTTGTGCAACCTTAAGGGTCGGTATCAAGAAGTCCAAAGGAAGCACAACATTCTGACCAAAAACCATCTGAAAGGGAGTTGCATTGAGTACGGTCTTGTAGGCCACTCGATATGCCCAAACAACGTGGTGTAACTGTTTGTCCCAATCTGAACGTTTGTTGTTCACGAGTTTCATCAGTACATTACATAGGATCTTGTTAGTGCTTTCAGCCTGACCATTGGCCTGAGGATGATATGGTGCGGATTTCTTGTGAATCACCATAAAATCCTGTAACAAGTATTCAATGACTTGGTTTAGAAAGTGAGTTCCTCGATCGCTCACTAACTCTATAGGCAATCCATATCTCGTAAAGACATTTTCAAATAAGAATTTTGCAGTCGTGTGTGCATCATTCTTTTTCGTGGCTTTTGCCTCTACCCATTTGGTAAGATAATCTGTTGCGACAATAATGTATTCAGCATGTGTACCTTTTGCAGGGGGGTTAATGGGTCCTACAAAGTCTATGCCCCACTTAGAAAATGCACGTCCTCCCATCATGGGTTTCAATGGCATTTCATCTCTGCAAGTAGGAAACTGAGTTCTTTGGCACACATCACATCTCTTTACATAGGTATGCTCATCCATGTGAAGAGTGGGCCACCATAATCCTGCAAAGAGGATGGCTTTGATTATCCTATCTGGTCCAAAATGACCTCTTGCAACACCTTGGTGTGCAGTCTCTAGTATGCTCAGATAATCGCTTTCATGAACACACTGTCTTAGGTATCCATCTCGTCCTCTTTTGTATAGATTATCGCCAATAAGTGAATAGTCTTGAGCTTCCTGCTCTAGACTACGTTGTCGTGCTAAAGTCATTCCTTGAGGGAATGTTTTTGTCCTCAAGTACGTCACTAAAGGTTCACTCCAGTCTGGTGTGAGAGACACGTGATATAGTGTAGCATGTTCTACCGGTGGTCTTTCACAACAAACATGGCATTCTTTACACAACTTGTAGACATCTGCTTCCATTGTGGGCCAGTATACTCCTAGTCTATGCAGAGTCTATAATGTACGATGTTTCGAATGATGTTGCTTTAATGCACCTACATGTGCTAATTGCAACCAATTCGCATGTTCCGATTCATCTACACAACAAGCAAGAATCTTTTGATTATCATGTTTATATATACTTCCTGCTATGATTTGATATCTCTGAGATTTGGTAATCTCTCCTTACTGGATCTTTATCCTAGGATTCTTGGGTCCATATGTGAGAATAGGGACTATCGGCTTAGCCCATTCTGGTGCTATCTCAAGGTTAAACAAGTATGCATCTGGTAATTCATTCGCTATCCCTTGAGGAGCTTCTCCTGAGGTTAATCTTGAAAGGTGGTCAGCTCTAAGATGTGTCTTTCCTTTCCTGACTACTACTTCAAAATCATACTCCATGAGTAATAGAAACCAACATATTAGTCGTCCTGTGTTACATGGTTTGTTGACTAAGCACAATAAGGCTTGATGATCTGTAAAGAACTTGAACTTGTTTGCCAACAAATAATGTCTGAATTTCTTTACTGTGTAGATCATTCCTAATCCTTTGTTTCAACTAGAGCATCTTTGACACCGCTCCAAGCACAATCGTAGAATTGCACAAACATTGGCATCACCAAAATTTTCATTTGAGCTCATTTCAACCTCTGAATGCACTATCACATTAACTGTGTAAACAATTTTGTACTTTTTTGTTCCGAACATATATATAGGTTTTGGTTTGCCAGTACAAGCACCTCGAAGTCTTGCTATAGGTTTAGTAGATCTCTTCAGGGTATTTTTGTTTAACTTTTTGAGATTCAATCAATTTCTACATCAGGGTATTTAGTCACTAGCCATGCAAGAAGATAAGTCTAGATAGAATAGGTCATTTATGCCTATTCTAGATGAAGTTTTCTTAACTAGTTAGAAGGGCAAAGGAAAACGGAGCTCATCTATTAGTAAGCAGAAACCTGCTGATGCTACATAGTTGAAGAAGGAAGACAAAGATGAGAAGAAAACACAAAAGAAGAAGCACTTTTGCAAATAATGTAAGGGAGCTGATCATGTCATAAAGATTTGTCCAAAACTAGCTGCAAAAGATGTAAAGAAGAAAGAGGCTTGAACGGTTGCTGTAGAGGCCCTCTACACCTAAAATACAGTTTGCTAATCTCATTTAGAATGAAGAATGGGCATTTATCACTGTTTGTAGCTATGAAACATCTTCTCATGAGCAGTGTATGTCTGTAGTAGACTCACATGTTTGGTACTTTGATAGTGGGGCAACCAAACATATTACCTTCTAGTGCGGTTTCTTCAGTTCACTTGAGCCTGCCTCTATAAGGAATGCTATCACATGTGATAACAACTCCTCTTATCATGTATTGGGAGTTGGTATGATCATTATGAATACTACTAATGGAAATTCTTTCACATTCTCATATGTTTTATATGTGCCAGGGATGAAGTAAAAACTTTTGTCAATTTCGGCATTAGCCAAGATTGACTTGGTTGTCAAATTTGTTGATGAAATATGTAAAGTTCATGATCTCTCAAACGGTGATGTTATTATTCCCTCTAGAATTTTGTGTCGTGGGCTGTATAGGCTCATAGATTATGAAAATCTATGAATGATTCAACATGTGCAATCCAAAATTCTCAGGCTACCTCAGATGCAAAGTTTTGCATGCACACTTTGGTCATCTAAATTTTGCTAGTTTCATATGCTTGCAAAAATTTGAAATGGTGTCTTCTCTACCCAAACTTGGGGCACCTTATAAGCATGCCTTTGAAGTTTGTATTTTGGACAGAATGCAATATTCCTCCTTCCCAAAAGATGGTTCAGTTCGAGCTTCTCATAAATTGAAGCTTGTTCATAGTGATGTTTGTGGTCCTATGTAGACACCCTCTTTTGGGAACTACATTTACTTCGTGACTGTTATTGATGATGTCTCCGAGCATGCATGGGTGTATCCATTGAAAAAAAAGTCCAAAGTGTTTATGTGCTTCAAACATTTTTTGGTTTTGGCTGAAAATCTATCAGCATGTAAAGTGGACACCCTCTGTTCTGATCGAGGGGGGGTTACATCTCTTCTGAGTTTAATGCATTTTTGGCTGAGCATGGGATAAAACATTAGTGTACAATGATATATATGCCTTAAAAAAAAGGATTTTATGAAAGAAAGAAGAGGTCTCTCATGGAGATGGCAAGGTGTATGGTCAAAAGTCAAGCTTTACCACATAACTTCTGGCTTGAGGTTGTTATGTGTGGAACATATGTATTTAACAGGTGTCCCACCAAAGCACTGTAATATATCACTCCATATATGGATTGACATGGTGGCAAGTCATCTGTTGCTCATTTGCATGTCTTTGGTTATTTGGCATATGCTTTAGTGCATGAACAACAATGCAAGAAATTGGAAGATAAAGCAATAAAATGTATTTTTGTTGGCTATAGTTTTGAAAGCAAAGGCTATTGTCTATATCATCCACAAACTAAACACATTTTGTTGTAATGTTGTTTTTGTGGAAGATGCAATTCAATTATTACTTTCATGTACCAAGGAGACATCAATTCGATCCAAGAGTGTATGATACTTTGCTGGCTCTTTTATAGGTGGATAGTCATGTGTTGGTCCAAATGAGGTAATTTCTCAACCTTTATAAGTTCTACATGATGATGCAAATCATTTCATTTATGATGTAGATTTACATGATGCACTTGTTGATGAGAGGTATGACATTGAAGAGGCCAAAACTATGCCTAGATGATTGGTGCAAACTTTGCAAATTGGATGCACTTTTGTCATATCATACTCATTAAGGCTCTAAGAGTGCTTCCTTTGCATCACATTGCTATGCAATGGCCGCCTCTAGTCTTTGTGATGAGATGAAGCTGTTTCTTTTGATGGAGCACATAATTCACAAAATTGGATGGCTACTATGCAATTAGAATATGATGCTATTATGAAGATTGGTACTTGTTCTTTATGTGATTTGCCTCTAGGCAAAAAGCTCATTGCACTAAATAGGTATACAAGCTGAAACATAAGCATGATGGAACAACTGACATGTATAAAGCTAGGCCTGTTGCCAAAGGTTATGCTCAAGAAAGGGGCATTGATTTTGATGAGATCTTTGCTCCCACATGTCAATTGACCACCGTTTGTAGCATTTGTGCACTTATAACTCATCATGGTTGGAATGTACATTAGTTGGGCATTAAAGCTGCATTTTTGAACGGTGACGTACATGAAGAAGTGTATGCATTTCAATATTGTGGTTTTGTGTAGTAAGGGCATGAAAACCAATCATGTAGGCTGAAAAAGGAATTTTATGGTTTGAAGCAAGCACCACATGCTTGGTATGAAAAGATACATGGCTATTTGCTAGCACATGGTTTTGAGAACAATCCAACTGAGAGAACCTTATATGTTGAGCATGTACATGTCTTCTGATCATTTTGTACATGTTGATCTTGATGAAATGCTACTCATTGGTCTTGATGAGAAGCATATTGTAGGTTGATTCGCATGCCTCCTTTGAGATGCTAGATTTGGGGCATTTGCATCATTATTTTGGCATTCTATCTATGCAAGTTGATGGGGGAATAGCTTTGTGTCAAACAAAATATACTGATACATTATTGCAGTGTTTTGGCCTTGAGGACTGCAAACCTATTGCCACTCCCATGGAAACTAGTTTATGGTTAAGTCTTCATGATGTTGGAGATGCATTTGATGTTGTTCTCTATCAATAGGTTGCTAGATGGTTGATTTACTTATGCATAAGCCAGCTTGATATTCAGTTTGCTATCTCTCAGATGACAAGATTTATGCATTTGCTATGTTTCAAGCATTGGTAGACAATTTTGGTTGAGTGGTACCCGACTACTTCGATTGTTTTATCCCAAAGGGGATCATTACCACCATATTTACATGCTTTTTCTGACTCAGACTGGGTTGGTTGCTATGACACTTGTGTGTCCACTTGTGGTTTTTGCTTCATGCTTGGTAGCTCATGCATATCTTGGTTGAGAAAGAAGGAGTTATGGCCACTTCTAGTTGTGAGGTTGAGTATAGAAACGTTTTCGTAGCGACTATTGAGAGTGTGGTACACATACAACTTTCAGCTGATTCGGGTGTTGGTTAGTCTTTTGCCACCACCATCTTCATGGAGAGTCAAAGCACATTGCTAGTTGTGAGGAACCTTGTGTTCCATGCTCGCACAAAGCACATTGCAGTGCATTATCATTATGTCAGAAAGAGGTTCTCTACTAGAGAGATGAGTTTGGCTTATTTGCCCACACAAGATAGTGTTGTAGACCTTTTCACAAAGGCTGTGCCTAGGGAGAAGTTTGAAGCTTTTTCCAAACCTTTGAGATTACTTCCTTTTTTGGATTTATATCTTTCCACATAGCTTGAGAGTTCCTTTTACATGAGTGCAAGCTCCTTGTTCACTGCATCACTCCTAGGGGGGACTTGTTGATATATTTCTGCATTGATGTGTGTGAACACACTTAGGATTGTCGACACACTTTTTTCCCTCTTAGGAGTCCCCCCCCCCCCCCCCCCCCCCAACCTTGTATATATGGCTATAACCCCAATGGGCCACTTATCTTTGTACATTTTCACTTGGTAATAGATTTTGTATTGTGTTGTGTTCCAAGCTTCTTCTTCTTCTTCTTCTTCTTCCTCGTGCTATTCGTGTGCTTCCGCAAACCTCAAAGTCCAACAAAAGCTGTTGTATAGATTTTTTCATTTTCTAAAAAATAAGGCAAATACCACAACAAATGGTGCAAGATTATGCTATGACATTTAAAACCCACTTAGAAAAAATACTGGAGGGTAATATTTTACTAGATGTTGCGACCATCTAGTGGTTCATCAATGGATTATTACCTAGACTATGACAAATAATGATCATATGATGTCTTGGAGGAATGACCTTAGATGATGTGATTGATACTATCTTACAATTGGAAAATAAGGTGGGAGGTTTCACAGAGGACTTGAAGTGATTAAAACTAAAGAAAACATCTAAACATGTAGAGGAACCATTAAAGCAACATTATTGTATGAAATGTCATAAACTACGCCATTTTGCACCAAATTGTGTGCTTAATCAGATATATTGTGCTATCTATAATAGTAATGACCACTCTCTTACCACTTATCTATATAAATCAAAGGTGTAGTAGAATCGAACGACAATGAATGCTATGATTCAAGAAGTTGGTGATCCATCTCCTAGTTATGTTCCTTCCCATCAATGCTCCCAATCATATTCTAATGATTTGAATCAATAATATAATGACAATCCCTAATGTCAGAATTTTGGGTACCATCAATGGAGTAATAATAATAATAATAATAATAATAATAATAATAATAATAATAATAATAATAATAATAATAATAATAATTAATGTTAATACTCATATGATGATGGTTTGATGTCATTTTTGTGGAATATGACCATATTAAACGTAATTGTAAGGATTCCTAGGAGTGTGCTAAGAAAAAGAATGATATACATGGCCCTATGACCTATATGATGGTAATCACCCAAGACGATCTATAGAATCCTACCGTGCAAACAAGTTCTCGACCAAGATTATAGCTAATAGCCACTATATTCAAGCCAAGTTTTAAGGATCAAGAACAAGTGGTTGCCAAGGTAGCTACAAAGATTAAATATGTTCCCCCAATTTTCCCCACATCTCCACTAGTCACTGAGGAAGAAACGATACAAAAAACATAGGAACAAAACCCGGTTAGTAATCCAAATGTTGAGAGGACACAACAACATAAGCACATGGGATAGTTACAATATTCAAAACCAATAGGATTATAAGTTTGAACACATTGGAATCTATTGGCCTAGATATCGATCACCCTCCCACTAGGCCAAATGCTAGCTTTAGTACTCACATTTCAATGGATGATAGTGGGAACCTTCTCCACGGATCCCATGACTAATGATGCATCAAATTTAGTTGTAGTATAGTGAGAGGTGGACACTATCATGGATCATGTCATACTATTTATTATAGTCTAGCATAAGAATAGGAGAATCCCTAGGGTACTTATTAATCGAGGTTCTAGTGTCACCATTACACACATGCACTCTGCAAGAAAATGGGTTGGGTACATATAGAGTCTATGAATTTGTCCATATGGATGATCAAGCTAGAGTTCAACCAATAGGCCTAATTAGGGACATTCCCTTATCAATACAAGGATTAACTTTTTCGGTTAGTTTTGTGGTCCTTGCACACTCGGATGTAAATACGAATTATAATCTATTACCTTGCAGGTCATGGCTGAAACAAGACAAAGTAACCCAAGGCCAATCTTCACATTAATTAATATTTAAAGCACAAACAGTTGTGATATATGATATCGCTCGATGAATTGGCCCCATGTGCCTATCATACCATTCCCTATGAAGTTGAACCTGTACACATGCTAGAGGGATTGACGGAAGATGAAGAATCTATTTTTCTAGTAGACAATGAGGACCTCATGTCACTAGGAATTATTGATTTCCAACCCTAGTTAGAGAAAACAAGATAAGGCTCAACTAGTGCTTGTTCAATTACTACCACAATGATGAATGAACTACCGATTCAATGCTCTTCTCTCCCACCCTCATTCACCAAAAAGGATCATCCGGTGTATGTACAAGAAGATCATACTATTTCATGTAATATTGGATTAGCTAAGACCCTATGATTTGTGAGGATTTTTCCACTATATTGACCACTAAATTTCAAGAGGAATTGCTAGCTCTTCTTAAAGAATTTCTTGATGTTTTTGCATGTGATAATCAATATATAGTTGATTTGGATCCCAGACTATACCAACATACATTTTCGATGATGCCATATGTATTCTTAGTGAAGCAATCTAGTTATCAAATGAGTTCAAATTACATGAAACATGTTAAATGGGAGTTGGATCGAATGCTACATGTCGGTTTTATTGTGCCTATAGATCATATAGAATGGCTATACCCCATTATGATTGTCCCTAAGAAAAATAAATGATTACATATTTTTGTGTGGATTACCAAAAGTTGAATGTGGCTATACTACCTAATCCATTCTTGCTATCATTGCTAGACAATATGTTGGATGATGTAGAAAGGCGAGAAATTTACTCCTTTTTACATGGGTAAAATGGATACAACCATGTTAGGAGGGCCAAGAACGATGTGACTAAGATGGCATTCATAACAAATAGGGGTGTCTATGCATGCATAACAATGTGCTTCAGATTATGGAATCCACCTAGTTGTTTCCAATAATATATGTAGGAGATCTTTTTTCATTATTTGGCTACATTTATCGGGTTCTTTTTGGATAAATTTTTTTGTATTTGAGTGTGTGATTGAGAATTTAGAGGAGTTGAGACTATGTTTCATTATGTGTCAAGGAGTTATCTTTTTTTGAATCCAACCAATTTTATTTTTGCAATCTCTTGCTATAAGTTATTAGATCATATTATATATTAGAAAGGTATTCAAATGGATCTGGATAAGGTCCATGCAATATTAGTAGATTCTCCTTCGACTACTCCTATTCTATGATTCTTAGGCCAAGTCTGATGGCATGGTGGCCACCCATGATTATTGGTTCATCTAGAAATTCAATTAATAGATTGGTAATTGTGCTACCTCAAGATTTTAATTGGATCACATAATGTTAGTTGTCCCTTTAATAAATTAAAAACATTGTTGATGTAGGCACCCATTATGCAAGCCCTTGATTGGTCTCAACCATTCCATGTATTTGTGGATGGCTCTGATCGAGGTCCATGTAGTGCCTTAATGCAGCAAATATTTAATGGTTTTGTCGAATATACTATGCTAACTGATACCTCACCTTGATAGAGTGGAATTATTCTATAATTGAATGAGAAGTGTTTGGCTCTTATATACTTAGTTAAGAAATTTTGACACTATTTGCTAGGATGCAAATTTACTTTCCATGTGGATCATTTGGCCCTATTATATTTAGTATAGCAAAAAAATCTTGTAGGCTGTCTAATAGGATGGATCCTCTTTTTACAAGAATTTGAAAATGATGTAATTCATTGCCTAGGTTCTTCACATACCATAGCTAATTTTTTATCTTGAATTGACTCTAGTGAGGATGCTACGTGGGTAGATGATTCTTTTTTCAATGTTGCTTTGTTCACGACTACAGTTGCAAAACTTTATGTGTCATGGGATCTTTATCATTCCTAGTATGAAACCTTACTCTTTTTTCTCTCCACTAGAGTTCCTCTTGAGCACTTATTCAATGTTGCTCAAAAGAAATAGGCCAAATATAGTCGATATTTTTGAGTCATAATTGGACAATTATATTATTCTGATGTTTTCGGTGCTTTGCTTTGTTGTGTACCCACCCATGAATTCCCTGATGTATTGCATATGGTTCATAGACATCCCATGGGAGGCCATCTCTCTAGTTGTATTATTGCACAAAATGTACTACAACCTAGACTCGACCCACATCGCATCGAGATTGTTATCAATTTGCTTAGCCCTATGATTCCTATCAGTGAACTAGACAACCAAGATCTACAACATATTTTTCACTGCATGTAGTTATCCCTTTGGATCCTTTTCAAAAGTGGGGTCTTGAATTCATTGGGCCGATCTCGCCTTCAACAATTTCTACCAATCACCACTATATCTTGACATGTACTAATTATGCAACTCTTTGGGCAGAAGAGTGGATTGTTAAAACTGTTATAGCAACAATTGTGGCCAAATCGTTGTCTCAAGAAGTATTTTTTCATTTTGGTGTCCTTGTTGGAGATCGTCTATGATTGAGGTACTCATTTTAAATCAAGGAAGAGGGATATCGAGTGCAATTATCATCATAATAAATGATATATGAAGAAAGAATGTTATGCATTTAAAAATGCTAAAGGTAAAGGCATAATGTTGATGGGCATGTTAAACAATTACCTGCACCACCTACCTTGACTGTGAAGATAGAAGGAATTAATGCTTATTTTGATGATGTTGATGTGTTAGTCCATTGAGGCTCTTATGGCTGATTCTCTCTCCCACACGTGTTGCTAGATTTTGGTGCTTCTTTCCATGTGATGCTACATAGAGAATGGTTCTCTACTTATGTAGTAAAGTCTCTTGGTACCATGAGACTTGGTGATTCGTACTAGTGTGATGCTGTCGGGATTGGAGATGTGGTTGTGCGGTTCATTGATGGTTCAAAATTCACTATGCATAATGTATTCCATGTACCTCAATAATCATGCAGTTTGATGTTAGTTGGTCAAGTTGATGAACTTGGTTACAAAGTGTTTTTCTATACTAAGTCCTTTCTTATATCAAAGGGAAATATGGTTATTGCAAAAGGAAGCAAAGTTGGCTCACTTTATTCTTTATTTGTATCATAGAAAGAACACTTGTTAGGTGCTATTGAATAGCCTATGGCTTGTATTTGACATGGACATCTTGGCCACATATCTCGTAGTGGAATGGAAAATCTTTCTCATTTTGGCTACTTACCTATGTTATCTTTCTCAAATTTGTCATTTTGTGAGCATTGTCAATATGGAAAGCAAACTATGAATGTGTATAAGATGCACGTTGACTCTTGAATTCAGCCTTTTGATCTTATTCATAGAGATGTGTGTGGTCCTATGCTCACAAGGTCATTAGGTGGTTCTCCTTACTTGTCACTTTCATGGATGATGCTACTAGAAAAGTCTGGGTATATCCTATAAAATCAAAGGATGAGGTATTTCCTACTTTAAGAAAATGGATTCCTTCAGTTGAGATTGAAAAAGGAACTAAGCTCAAGGCTTTAAGTTTGGATAATGGAGGTGAGTATACCTCACATGAATTCAACTTTTTCTATCAATCTAGAGGAATTTGTAGAGAGTTTACAACTCCTTATACCCCAATATAGAATGGTGTAACTGAGAGGATGAATAGAAATATTCAAGATAGAGTAGTTTCTATGCTTCATCATGCAAACATTTCACAAGGATTTTGGGAAGAAGCAATATTGACTGCAACTCATGTGATTAACCTTTCACCTAGTAGTTCCAAAGGTCTGAACGTGCCATAAGAGTTATGGACAAGGAAGCGACCATATTATGATCATCTTTGAGTTTTTGGGTGTGAATTATATGTTCACATACCCAAGAATCTTAGAGAAACACTAGATCATATGTCAAAGAAATGCGTTTTTCTTGGATATGGTAGAGAAGGAAAATTTCTATATCACCTATGTGTTCTTGAAACACGGTTAGTGATTATAAGTAGTGATGTCATCTTCAATGATTCTAAGATGCATAAAAAACCCATTAAGGAGGTTGAAGTGAGAAGAGTGGTATTTGAGGATATTGGTTGTCCTCTAGTTAGCACACATAAGAATAATACATATGGGGATGTTGAGGAGAATTTCTAGTCAGATCAGTCTGCAAATGTTCCTATTTAGCAATCATTGAGACATTTTGCACGTGTCTTGCATCCACCTAAAAGATATGTTCTAGATTTGGATTTTGTTATGTCAAGTGGGATCATTCCATTATGAGTGAATTGGATTCTATTCATAAGAATGTTACTTGGGATTTGGTATCTTCTCCAAAGGGCAAGAAAACTTTACCATATAATTGGGTATATAAGTTGAAATTCACAATGAATACCCCTTCTCCAAAGTATAAAGCACAATTGGTTGCAAAGGGTTTTAAGCAACAACATGGTTTTGATTTCAAAGAAATCTTCTTTTTAGTAGTCAAGATGACTACACTATGCATGTTTCTTTGATTCATTGCAATGGAGGACTTAGAGCTAGCCCAAATGGATGTGAAAACTACTTTCTTGCATGGGGATCTTACATATGATATTTATTTGGAACAATCATGGGGCTATGCAATTATTCACAAAGAGAGTCTAGTTTGTAATCTAAAGAAATATGGACTTAAATAGTCCCCTAGAGAAAGGTACCCAAAGTTTGATGATTTTATGAAGTCTCAAGGTATTTTCGAAGCAATGAGGATCATTGTCTCTACAAAAAGAGATGCTCAAATGACAACTTGATATCCTTGATACTTTATGTTGATGATATGTTGATTGTTTGGAAGTCCTCTAATGACTTGTCATTGCTCAAGAAGAAGTTGAGTGAGACATTTGATATGAAATATTTGGAGGATGCCAAACATATTCTTGGCATGTACATTACTCGTGATAGGAGAAAAAGATGCATATACTTGTCTCAAAGTGAGTACATATCCAAAGTACTTCACAGATTCAATATGCAAGGCGGTAAGGCATTGAGCACACTACCTATATATGTGAAATTGAGAAAGGACAATTGCCCCAAAAGTAGATGAGGAATTCATGAACAAAATTCCTTATCATTCTATTGTTGGTAGTCTCATGTATGCAATGCAGCTACGGGAGTAGACATTGCATTTGTGTGGGAGTTGTGAGTAGATGTATGCCTAATCTTGGCAAGAAGCATTGGGAAGTGGTAAAGATGATTTTGAGATATTTGAGTAGCACTAAGGACAAGCTTCTATGCTTAGGTAGAGTAAAGGCAATATTGACTGCAACTCATGTGATTAACCTTTCACCTAATAGTTTCAAAGGTCTGAAAGTGCCATAAGAGTTATGGCACTTTCAAAGGTCTGAAAGTGCCATAAGAGTTATGGACAAGGAAGTGACCATATTATGATCATCTTTGAGTTTTTGGGTGTGAATTATATGTTATCATACCCAAGAATCTTAGAGAAACACTGGATCATATGTCAAAGAAATGCATTTTTCTTGGATATGACTGAGAAGGAAAATTTGTATATCACCTATGTATTCTTGAAACACGATTAGTGATTAGACGTAGCGATGTCATTTTCAATGATTCTAAGATGCATAAAAAACCCATTAAGGAGGTTGAAGTGAGAAGAGTGGTATTTGAGGATATTGGTCCTCTAGTTAGCACACATAAGAATAATACAGATAGGGATGTTGAGGAGAATGTCTAGTCGGCACAGTCTACACTACCATTTATCGCACCTTTTAAAGAATGGCTCACTATAATTTGTGTGTAAGATTGATTTCAGAGAAGGCAACTTATCAATGGATAATCCTCATACTAATTGAATGCATATTTTTATTCAAAGTTAGAAGGCCTCCGCTTTGAACGAGTAGCCATTGCATTTGGTGTTGACTTTCATGCCGAATTGCCAAAGCATATATTTCTATGTTCATGAAAAGAACATAGCTCCAAAGGTGGAATAAAACATTATGATGATAAGTAATAATTATTTAAATGATATTCTAAGTATTAAACCTTCAAAAATATGCTTTCACTCCATGTTTCATTCTTAATCTCGTCAAATAATATGTGATCCGCAAAGGTCATTGTGATAAGAATGAAAAAAATTGGCATATATATTTCATTTGACAAAAAGAAGATGGCATCCATGATGGAAATAATGAAATGTTTTCAAATGATCCTTATCATCTAATGATATCAAAGATTATATCAAAGACTTTTGAGTATTATTTTTAGTATGTATTTATGTGTGCAAGGATTGTGTGTTTATGCATATAACAACTATCAAAAAAATATTTTTACTAAATATGTTAAAACTATATATTATTTTGATCTTATATGTATGTGACTCTTGTTTCTTGGTAGGAACTAGTTTAGTTTCTTGGATATCACGCTAAATGTTTGTAACTTGGCATTATTTCAATCGGATGTTAACATTTTTATGTGGGTAAATTGGATGGTGTCCACACATATATCTACTTTGTTTGGTGTAAATAGATCTAAAAAACTTGGTTGATTTTCATAAGTTGGTAATTCCCTTATATGTACACCTTGTTTGATGTCTTAGTTTCTTGTTTCATGTGAAGAAACTAGATCTCTTCCATAACTGTGCATGCATTGTTATGTGTCCACAAACTATTCATGATTATATCTGTAGAATTTGGTTGATGCCCACACAACAGAAGATGGTTGTGTCCAAAGACATGAAAAGTTTGGTGGATTTCAATAAATTATTCAGCCTTGTATATGTAAGCTTTGGTTTGTTATGTCACACATTTTCTACTTGGTAACTTGCATGTATACACCTTGGATGATGTCCATAAATTCTTTTGAGTCATATGTGTAGGATTTAGTTTTTTGTTTTTGGTGACTAGAGTCATAGCAATTGATTTTATATGTTTATACCTTGGTTGTTTTCTTCATATCTTGTTCAATTGTTGGCATATTTTTACACCTTTGTGGATTCCCATAAGTTTGTTTGAACCATGTTTAGAACTAGTTGCTATTTTTGGTGTACAAAGTCAAAATAATTGATTTTATTTGAATTGAAATGATTTTTCTAAGTGAGTTTGAGGTTCATACTATGTGATCTATGTTTCAAGGAATGTGTATAATTTTTTCTTTCATATGATGAATTTTTTTCTTTTGATAAATTAGGAATTTTCATCCTGTCCACTACCATAGCATCTTGAGAGGCTATTTACATGAACACAAAACATGATTTATTGTGTTTTATAATTTTGCATTAATCTTTGAATTATATTTAATATGTGTGTTAAAGGATTTTCGCAAATTGTCTTTGTAGAAGGTGTGTGATTTTTTTGGAAAATTGTCAAAAAAGGACACTTAAGTGTCCTGTTTTGGTACCAAACTAGTGTTAACAATCATTGAGACATTTTGCACGTGTCTTGCATCCACCTAAAAGATATGTTCTAGATTTGGATTTTGTTATGCTAACATATGCTTTCTTACTACAAAGAGGCTATGTAGACAAAGGATTATGTCAAGTGGGAGCATGCCATTAAGAGTGAATTGGATTCTATTCATAAGAATGTTACTTGGATTTGGTATCTTTTCCAAAGGGCAAGAAATGTTTACCATATATTTGGGTATATAAGTTGAAATTCACAATGAGTACTCCTTCTCCAAAGTATAAAGCACAACTGGTTGCAAAGGGTTTTAAGCAACAACATGGTTTTGATTTCAAAGAAATCTTCTTTCTAGTAGTCAAGATGACTACAATATACATGTTTCTTGGATTCATTGCAATGGAGGACTTAGAGCTAGTCCAAATGGATGTGAAAACTACTTTCTTGCATGGAGATCTTACATATGATATTGAAATCATGGGGTTATGCAATTATTGAAAAAGAGAGTCTAGTTTGTAATTTATTTGGAACAATCATGGGGTTATGCAATTATTGAAAAAGAGAGTCTAGTTTCTAATCTGAAGAAATATGGACTTAAATAGTCCCCTAGAGAATGGTACCCAAAGTTTGATGATTTTATGAAGTCTCAAGGTATTTTCGAAGCAATGAGGATCATTGTCTCTACAAAAAGAGATGCTCATATGACAACTTGATATCCTTGATACTTTATGTTGATGATATGTTGATTGTTTGGAAGTCCTCTAATGACTTGTCATTGCTCAAGAAGAAGTTGAGTGAGACATTTGATATGAAATATTTGGAGGATGCCAAACATATTCTTGGCATGTACATTACTTGTGATAGGAGAAAAAGATGCATATACTTGTCTCAAAGTGAGTACATATCCAAAGTACTTCACAGATTCAATATGCAAGGTGGTAAGGCATTGAGCACACTACCTATATATGTGAAATTGAGAAAGGAAAATTGCCCCAAAAGTAGATGAGGAATTCATGACCAAAATTCCTTATCATTCTATTGTTGGTAGTCTCATGTATGCAATGCAGCTACGGGAGTAGACATTGCATTTGTGTGGGAGTTGTGAGTAGATGTATGTCTAATCTTCGCAAGAAGCATTGGGAAGTGGTCAAGATGATTTTGAGATATTTGAGTAGCACTAAGGACAAGCTTCTATGCTTAGGTAGAGTAAAGTCAATATTGACTGCAACTCATGTAATTAACCTTTCACCTAGTAGTTCCAAAGGTCTGAAAGTGCCATAAGAGTTATGGACAAGGAAGTGACCATTGTTGATACGCCTATTGCCCTAATGGGCTACTTATCTTTGTACATTCTCTAATAATACATTCAGTCTTGTGTGTTGTGCTCCAAGCTTCTTCTTCTTCCTTGTGCTGTTCGCGTGCTTCGGCAGACATCTAACTCCAACAATTGGTATCAGAGCAGGTCGCCGCTTCATCTAGGGCGTTGTCTACAGCTCTCCGATTGCAGTCTCAGATTCGCACGAAATTTGGTGAGCATACTCAGGGTGTTTCAGAGATCAAAATTGCTTCGCTCTGTGGTGCCGAAATCGCGATCTGAGCTCGTTTCGACCTTCGAACGTACTATCATAGCGCTTGTGTAGGCTATTTCATCTTTTTTTGCCAAAGGTATATACTAGTTTCTGTTCGCCAGTATAAGCGTCTCGAAGTCTGCTACAGGTCTAGCAGAACTCGTCTGGGACGTTCCGTTCAACTTTTTGAGATACAGTCAATTTTCTGCATCAAGGTATTTTAGTCACCGGCCATGGTTGAAAGCAGTGATGTATTCCGTATGTTGGCTGTTGAGGATAAGTTGGATGGTACCAACTACCCATTATGGGCTTATATGATGCGACATGTATTGGTTGCAAAAGGATTGTGGTACATTGTGCAGGGTGTTGAAAGATGTCCTGTTACACCTGTGACTACAGGTACTGCAAATACAAGTGCTGAAGCTGATGGAGATGATGTCGAAGATGATATTCTTCAGATTCCTGTTCGTGCTGCTGTTTCTGTTGCACCTACTGTAGAGCAAATTCGTTGGGATGGCAGAGATGCCCAACCACATGCATTGATAGCTTTGTCTGTCAAATGTGCCATTATTCCTCATATTTGCTCTTGCAGAACAACAAAGGATGCTTGGGATACACTTACCACATTGTACCAGGCTAGGAATGAGGCTCGTGTTGCTTACCTCCGAAAAAAATTGCAGAGTGAGCACATGAATGAAGGTGATTCTATGGACAGTTTTTTGACAAAGATCAAAGACTTGAAGGAACAATTGATTTGTGGTGATGAGGTTATACCAGATAGCTCACTTGTGCAGACCGTTCTGAATGGTCTTCCTGATTCATATCAGAGTTTTGCTTCTACTCTTCGATTGATGATGAAAGGAAATCCAAATGCCTTATCATTTGAGGAGTTAGTCTCTGTTATGTTGCAGGAAGATCAGTCTAGGCAGAACAGGTCCATTATGCATGTTGCAGATCAAGCTTTCCTGGCTAGTCAGAAGGGCAAAGGAAAATGGAGCTCTTCTACTAGTAAGCAGAAATCTGCAAATGCTGCACATTCGAAGAACCAAGACAAAGAGGAGAAAAAAATCAGAAAAGCAAAAATTGTTTTGTAAGTATTGTAAAGGGAATGATCATATCATAAAGAACTGTCCAAAACTGGCTGCAAAAGAGGCAAAGAAGAAAGAGGCTGGAATGGTTGTTGCAGAAGCCTCTACACCAAAAACAGAGTCTACTAATCTTGTGCAGGAAGAAGAATGGGCGTTTACTACTGTTTGCAGTTTTGACCCATCTTCTCATGAGCAGTGCATGTCTGCAGTAGACTCAGATGTTTGGTACATTGATAGTGGGGCGACCAAACATATTACCTCGCAGCGCAGTTTCTTCTCTTCACTCGAGCCTGCCCCTATAGGGAATACTATTACATGTGCCAACAACTCCTCTTATCCTGTCATGGGAGTTGGTAAGATCATTCTGACTACTGATGATGGTAGTTCTTTCACTTTGTCAGATGCTTTATTTGTGCCAGGGATCAAGAAGAATTTGTTATCAATTTCTGCATTAGCCAAGATTGGCTTGGTTGTGAAATTTGTTGAAGAGAGATGTACAGTTCATGATCTGTCAAATGGCGATGTTATTATTGTTTCTAGCATTTTATGTCGTGGGTTGTATAAGCTTATAGACTATGAAAGATCTGTTAATGATTCGGCATGTGCAGTTCATGATTCTTAGGCTATGTCAGATGCAAAGCTTTGGCATGCACGCTTTGGTCATCTAAATTTTGCTTGTTTGCTATGCCTGTAGAAATCTGATATGGTGTCTTCTTTGCCCAAGCTTGAGGCACCCGGAAAACATGTATATGAAGGCTGTATTTTGGGCAAAATGCAGCGTTCCTCCTTTCCAAAAGATGGTTCAGTTCGGGCTACACAGAAATTGCAGCTTGTACATAGTGATGTCTGTGGTCCTATGCAGACACCCTCTTTTGGAAACTACCTTTACTTCGTGACTTTCATTGATGATTTTTCCAGGCATGCATGGGTATATCCATTGAAGGCAAAGTCCGAAGTGTTCATGTGCTTCAAACAGTTTTTTGTTTTGGCTGAAAATCTGTCAGCATGTAAAATGGGCACCCTCCGTTCTGATCGAGGGGGGGAATATATGTCTTCTGATTTTAATGCATTTCTGTCTGAACATGGGATAAAACACCAGTGTACAGTGCCGTATACACCTCAACAGAATGGAGTTGCTGAAAGAAAGAACAGGTCACTCATGGAGATGGCGAGGTGTATGGTCAAGAGTCAGGCTTTACCACATAGTTTCTGGCTTGAGGCTGTCATGTGTGCAACATATGTACTTAACACGTGTCCCACTAAAGCGCTGCAGTCTATCACTCCATATGAGGCTTGGCATGACCGTAAGCCATCTGTTGCTCATCTGCGTGTTTTTGGTTGTTTGGCATATGCATTAGTGCCTGAACAACATCGTAGAAAATTGGATGATAAGGCAGTAAAATGTATTTTTGTTGGGTATAGTTCTGAAAGTAAAGGCTATCGTCTGTATCATCCACAGAGTAAACGCATTCTGGTTAGCCGTGATGTTGTTTTTGTGGAAGATGCTATTCAGCCATTGCTTTCATGTACCAAGGAGACATCTGTTAGCTCCAAAGACATATATGATACTTTGATGCCTTTTTTACACGTGGTCAGTCTAGTGCTGGTCCTAATGAGGCAACTTCTCAGCCTTTGCAGGTTTCATATGATGATGCAGATAATTCCATTTCTGATGGAGATGTACATGATGCACTTATTGATGAGAGAGCTGATATTGAGCAGGCAAGAACTATGCCAAAATGGCCAGTGCAAACTTTGCGTGACAACAAATTAGATGCAGCTCTATCATATCGTACTTGTTCAGGTTCTCATAGTGCCTCTTTTGCATCAGATTGCTATGCTATGGCTGCATCTAGTCTCTGTGATGAGAATGAGCCTGTTTCGTTTGATGAAGCACAAAATTTCAGAAAATTGGATGGCTGCTATGCAATCTGAATATGATGCTATAATGAAGAATGGTACTTGGTCTTTATGTGACTTGCCTCCTGTCAAGAAGGCCATTGGCACTAAGTGGGTGGGTATACAAGCTGAAGGAGAAACCGGATGGTACAGTTGACAGATATAAGTCTAGGCTTGTTGCAAAGGATTATGGACAGGAAAGAGGCATTGATTTTGATGAGACCTTTGCACCTACATGCCGTATGACTACTGGACGGAGCATCTGTGCACTTGCAGCTCATCATGGTTGGAATGTACATCAGTTGGACATTAAAACTGCATTTCTGAATGGTGACTTGCATGAAGAAGTGTATGTTTTTCAACCCCGTGGCTTTGTGCAAAAAGGGCATGAAAACCAGGTGTGCAGGTTAAAGAAGGCATTATATGGTTTAAAGCAAGTACCACGTGCTTGGTATGAGAAGATACATGCCTATGTTATTGCACATGGTTTTGAGAATAGTCCAACTGAAAGCACCTTATATGTTAAGCGTGCTAATGATGTGCTTCTGATCATTGTTGTCTATGTTGACGACGTGCTTCTCACTGGTCCTATTGAGAGGCATATTGGTGATTTTAAGGCTGATTTGCATGCCTCATTTGAGATGTCCGATTTGGGGCATTTGCATCACTATTTTGGCATTCAGTTTATGCAAGTTGATGGTGGAATGGCTTTGTGCCAAACGAAATATATTGACACATTATTGCAATGTTTTGGGCTTGAAGACTATAAGCCTATTGCCACTCCTATGGAGACAGGTTTACGATTGAGTCTTCATGATGTTGGAGATGCATTTGATGTTGTCCTCTTCAATCTGACTCAGACTGGGCTGGTTGCTATGACTCTCTTGTGTCCACTAGTGGCTTTTGCTTCATGCTTGGTAGCTCATGTATATCTTGGTTGAGCAAGAAGCAGCCTACTATGGCCACTTCTAGTCGTGAGGCTGAGTATAGGGCAGCTTTCACAGCTATTGTTGAGTGTGTGTGGCTCAGACGCCTTATGGCTGATTTGGGTGTTGGTCAGACTTCTGCCACCACCATCTTCACTGACAGTCAGAGTGCATTGGCAGTTGCGAGGAACCATGTGTTCCATGCTCGTACTAAGCACATTGAGGTGCATTATCACTATGTCAGGGAGAGGTTCTCTGCTGGGGAGATCAGCTTGGCATATGTGCCCATGCAGGAGAACATTGCAGACCTTTTCACGAAGGCTCTGCCTAGGGAGAAGTTTGAAGCTTTCCGCAAAGCTTTGGGCTTACTTCCTTTTCTGGAGTGATTTCCACATAGCTTGGCACTTCCTTATACATGAGTGCCAACTCTTTGTTCACCGCATCACTCCCAGGGGGGATTTGTTGATATATTTAGGTAGTGATGAGTGTGAACACTCTAGGACCGTCGGGGCACTTTTTTCCCTTTTTAGGAGGTTTTTTCCCCCGACTTGTATATACGCCTATTGCCCTAATGGGTTACTTATCTTTGTACATTCTCTAGTAATACATTCAGTCTTGTGTGTTGTGCTCCAAGCTTCTTCTTCTTCCTTGTGTTGTTCGCGTGCTTCCGCAGACATCTAACTCCAACAACCATATTATGATCATCTTTGAGTTTTTGCGTGTGAATTATATGTTCACATACCCAAGAATCTTAGAGAAACACTGGATCATATGTCAAAGAAATGCATTTTTCTTTGATATGATTGAGAAGGAAAATTTGTATATCACCTATGTATTCTTGAAACATGGTTAGTGATTAGAAGTTGTGATGTCATTTTCAATGATTCTAAGATGCATAAAAAACCCGTTAAGGAGGTTGAAGTGAGAAGAGTGGAAATTGAGGATATTGGTCCTTTAGTTAGCACACATAAGAATAATACAGATAGGGATGTTGAGGAGAATGTCTAGTCAGCTCAGTCTGCAAATGTTCCTATTTAACAATCATTGAGACATTTTGCACGTGTCTTGCATCCACCTAAAAGATATGTTCTAGATTTGGATTTTTTTATGCTAACATATGTTTTCTTACTATAAAGACGCTATGTAGACAAAGGATTATGTCAAGTGGGAGCATGCCATTAAGAGTGAATTGGATTCTATTCATAAGAATGTTACTTGGATTTGGTATCTTTTCCAAAGGGCAAGAAATGTTTACCATATAATTGGGTATATAAGTTGAAATTCACAATGAGTACTCCCTCTCCAAAGTATAAAGCACAACTGGTTGCAAAGGGTTTTAAGCAACAACATGGTTTTGATTTAAAAGAAATCTTCTTTCTAGTAGTCAAGATGACTACAGTATGCATGTTTCTTGGATTCATTGCAATGGAGGACAGAGCTAGTCCAAATGGATGTGAAAACTACTTTCTTGCATGGAGATCTTACATATGATATTTATTTGGAACAATCATGGGGTTATGCAATTATTGACAAAGAGAGTCTAGTTTGTAATCTGAAGAAATATGGACTTAAATAGTCCCCTAGAGAATGGTACACAAAGTTTGATGACTTTATGCAGTCTCAAGGTATTTTCGAAGCAATGAGGATCATTATCTCTACAAAAAGAGATGCTCAGATGACAACTTAATATCCTTGATACTTTATGTTGATGATATGTTGATTGTTTCGAAGTCCTCTAATGACTTGTGATTGCTCAAGAAGAATTTGAGTGAGACATTTGATACGAAATATTTGGAGGATGCCAAACATATTCTTGGCATGTACATTACTCGTGATAGGAGAAAAAGATGCATATACTTGTCTCAAAGTGAGTACATATCCAAAGTACTTCACAGGTTCAATATGCAAGGTGGCAAGGCATTGAGCACACTACCTATATATGTGAAATTGAGCAAGGACAATTGCCCCAAAAGTAGATGAGGAATTCATGACCAAAATTCCTTATCATTCTATTGTTGGTAGTCTCATGTATGCAATGGCAGCTACGAGAGTAGACATTGCATTTGTGTGGGAGTTGTGAGTAGATGTATGTCTAATCTTGGAAAGAAGCATTGGGAAGTGGTGAAGATGATTTTGAGATATTTGAGTAGCACTAAGGACAAGCTTCTATGCTTAGGTAGAGTAAAGGCATTCATTATTGGTCACACAAATTCCACTTATGCTGGTTGTGTAGACAATTGGAAGTTTGCATTAGGGCACATTCTTCACTTTGATGGAGGTGTTGCCTCTTGGAGGACTTTCTTCAAGAATATATAGTTGTTTCCACTATAGAAGCAAAGTATGTTCTAACTAGTGAGGCATGTAAGGAAGCATTGTGTATTTCCCATCTTGCCTGTGATATGGGTCTACCTCAACATGTACCTCCTTTGCTCAGTGATAGTCAAAGGGCCATTGATTTGGCTAAGAATGTAGTCTATCATGCAAAGACCTTCACATTGAGATGAGGTATCACTTAATTAGAGACTACTTAGCCGCTGAGTGCATTCTTCTTGAGAAGGTTCATACTTAAGATAATGTTGTAGATGCTTTGACTAAAGCTTTACCAAAGAATAACTTTCAACACCATTGTAACCTAATAGAGATTACTTGATTCATGATCTTGCACAGATACTTGTACATTGTGTAACATGCCCACTAGGTGGGAGGTATAGGTTATATAGTTACACTCAGGTACCCTTTATCATTCTTTATTTGTCTCCCATAGTTCACTTTGGCCATATTGAGCTTTAGTGGGAGATTGTTATCGTCAGTGTCCACGTGAAAGACCAAATGTCCACTGCACACTTTTGTATATGTTGTTTAATAAAGCATATAGTGGCATGGTCGACCATAAACTCATTTGTAAAACCTAGAAATTTTAATTTCGTGCTCCTTGTATACTATGTAGTTCTAGGTATTTTGAAGGTTTGTGTAGAGCATCAAACTGGTCATTTGGACCTTGGTTTTTACCATGAGGGCATCATTGTAGAGCTCTCATGAAGGATTATCCACTGTAATGCATCGTCATTGCACCACTTCATGTAATTGACCCATTTGGGTTATATGCATATATAGAAGCTTGGGGGAAAGAACCTCATAAAGAGGGGAAAAGTGCCTCAATGTTCCTACATGTATTCACACACGTCACTACTAAAGTATATCAATAAATCCCCATTGGGAATGATGCGGTGAACAAAGAGCTTGCACTAATGTATAAAGAAATGCCAAGCTATGCAGAAGGAAATCAATTCACAAAAGGATGTAAACCCAAAGCTTTGTGAAAAGCTTCAAAATTCTCCCTAGGCAAGGGCTTTATGAAAAGCTCTACAATATTATCATGTGTGGCACATAAGCCAAAATGATATCCCTAACAGAGGATCTCTCCCTGATAATGATATTGCACCTTAATGTGCTTTGTACAAGCATGGAACACAGGGTTCCTCACAACTACTAATGCGACTATTAGTAAAGACAATGGTGGTAGAAGACTGACCAATACCCAAATCATCCAAAAGGCATATGAGCCACACACTTTAACAGTCTCTGTGAAAGTTGCCTTATACTCAACTTCACAACTAGAAGTGTTCAAAGTAGACTACTTCTTGCTCAACAAAGATATGCATGAGCTACCAAGCATGAAGCAAAAACAGCTGGTGGACAGACAAAAAATTGAATATCAATCCAAGTTATGCATAAGTAAATCAAGGATCCAATAGCTTGCTGATAGAGAAAAACATCAAATCCATCTCTAGCATCATAAATACTCGAGTGTAAACATGTTTCCATGGGAGTGGCCATAGGTTTGCAATCTTCAAATCCAAAACACTACAATAATATGAAAATATATTTTGTTTGGCACAAATCTATTTCCCCATCAGCTTGCATAAATTGAATGCTCAAGTAATGATGCAAATGCCCCAAATCTAACATCTCAATAGAGGGATGCAAATAAGCCTTAAATTAAGCAAGTATGATTCTCAACATTATGTCATATTATCAATATGGCTTTTATGGATAAAATTATGGGATCAATAAAAGGTCCCACAATTATAGACAAAGCGCTCAAAGACCCCAAGTGGAGAGCGAGAATGAAGGTTGAGTATGATAATATAAAAAAAAGTGGCACTTGGGAATTGCTTGATTTACCACCAAAGGACGTAAGTGGATTTGGAAAGCAAAATATAAATCAAATGGTACTTTAGAGAAGTACAAAGCTTAGCTTGTTGCACAAGGATCCTCACAACTAAAAGGTTTTAATGCAAGAGACATTTTCACCAACAAATCGAACGACAAAAATTTTCATGGTACTTTCATTTGCTACACATAAAAGGTGGCCGATATTCCAAATGAATGTAAAATCAGCATTTCTGGATGGATACTTCAAGGAGCATATCATCTCAACCACCAGGCCTTGAAGTACCTCATTTAAAAAACAAAGTTTGTAGACTTAAGAAGGCATCATATGGCCTTAAGTGTTGCTATATTTTGGTGGTGATATGTGTGAACACACTTAGGACCATTGAGGAACTTTTTTCCCTCTTTAGGAGGTTTTTCCCCTAGCTTGTATATATGCCTATAACACTAAAGGTTTGCTTATCTGTGTACATTCAATTGGTAATACATTTTGTGTTGTGTTGTGCTCCAAGATTCTTCTTCCTTGTGATGTTTGTATGCTTCTGCATACCTCAAACTCCAACAGTTGGTATCAAAGTAGGTCACCGCTTCATCTAGGGCATCACCAACAAAATTAGTAAGCATACTCGAGGCGATTAGGACTTCAAAACTGTTTTGCTCTATGGCATCAAAATTTTGATCTGAGCTCCCTTCAACCTTTAAATGCACTATCAAATTGATTATGCAAGCAATTTCGTCCCTTTATGCCAAACACATATACAAGTTTTGGTTCACCAGTACAAGCACATCAAAGTCTTCTACAAGTTTAGCAGAGCTCGACAGGGTGTTTCTTTTCAACTTTTTAAGATAAAATCATTTTTCTGCATCAAGGTTAGTCATTTGTCATGGCTAAAAGCAATGATGTATTCTATACATTGGCTATTGAGGATAAGTTGGATGGTACCAATTAGCCATTGTGGTCATATATGGTGCTTCACATATTGGTAGCAAACGGGTTGTGGAATATTGTGCAGGGTGTTGAAAAATATCCTATTATACCTATAAATACAATTATTGAAGGTGATGTAGATTGTTTTCAAGATGATGATCCTCAAATTCCTATTTGTGTTACAGTTCCTACTGCACCTACTATAGAGAAGCTTTGTTGGGATGGTAGAGATGCTCATGCATATGCATTGATAGCTTTTTCCATTAAACATGCCATTATCACTCACATTTACTCTTGCAAAATAGCAAAGGATGCTTGGGATACACTTACCACGTTATACCAGGAAAGAAATAAGGCTTGTGTTGCTTACCTCCGAAAATAGTTGGAGAGTGAGCATATGAATGAAGGAATGAATTTGTTCCAAATCTAGTCCCCTTGGGTCCACAGACATCAGAATGGATTAACTCAAGCTTCCTAAAATCTCTTGTTATGTATCCCTTTCTTAAAAGAAACTTTGTGCATTTCCATGAATGGAATTCTCAAACTTAAGATTTAGATAACTCTAAGTCTTGCAAGTATTTAACCATGTTATACTTTTTCAAGCCATTAGATCATTAAAGTTTGGATGGCCATATCTATTGTGCCAAAGCTCCATGTTCTTCAAGATATTGCTATCATGTACTTCAAGGGTATTAGATTGGTTTAAATGAATCAATCCTTCTCACATAATACTAGAAAACAAGATCATTCCTAAATTCTAGTCTCTAATAATATGCTTAGTATCCTTGAATGTCACTTACATTCCACCTTTGAGAAGTGTGAATATATCAAAATCTTAACAATGTCAAGCACATATAGAACATCTCAAAGTAAGTAACTAGTACCACTCTCATCCTCTTATGGAAGAATTCCTATGCCTTTTAACATGAAGAGATTGATTATTTGCACAAGTAGCCAACCTTTTCAGAATAAGAGTCACCATGCTAGAGAACAATAAGAGTCACCATGCTAGAGAACAAGTATTTATGGGGTGCAATGTGCTTGGAAGCACCACTATCTAATAAACAAATATTAGATAAAAGATTGAATTAACGTCCTCTTTATCTAAACTAGTGGTTGAGGCAAAAGACAAAGTCTTGTTCACACTCTTATCATATTGGTATCCTGAGACTTATTCTCACTATGAGTAGACTCTTCATCTATTACATTTTTTAATGTCTCTTTATTTTTGGTGATATAAGTCTACGCTCTTTAATATAGTGACTTAGCTTCTTGCAATAAAAGTGGTTTCCTTTCTTAAAGGTCTTTTTCTTATAAAACATAGAGCTCTTAGATTCCTTTGAATATTTGGTAAACTTGGAGCCATTACACTTCTAACTACTTGAGCTAGAACTAGAATTTCAAAAAAAATACTCAATCTTACTTTTTTCCTTTTCGCAACTTGCAAACGCTCTCAAAATTCAAGAACCACAAAATGCTGCAACAGTACAATCTATTGATTCCTTACACTTTTAGGTATATCTTTTTGTTGACATCAACCCTGCGAGAATCCATACACCACTGCACCACATGAATGGACCGAGGTGTCTAGCATTCAACTAGATTCAGTTTGTTTTTGTTAAAAATTGATTGAGAACCAGATGGCACCAATTTTGAAGCGCACTAAATTGTACCAATCCTTTTACTTGGCAAGTAAAATACTTTTAACTTGATCAACACTACTTCCTAAGGCACATGATCAGCTATGCATATAGATGGTAGGATCTACATAGCTTAAAGAGGCTTCCTTGGCCTTTTAAGTGGAAGGTTGTTCAGGGCATGGGCCCAAGGATCCTCCTCTTATAGAATTGGACTCGTCTAGATGATAATTGTCTTTGAGAGTTTCCAGATAAATTTCCATTATATACAAAAACCAATTAGAGAGCTACAAGCATTTATATTATTTTTGCATAACTTAGTCACTTTGGCCTCTTCATGTTTGGTAGTGACCAAACACCTCTTAATAAACTAAGGTTCCAAACTCAAGAGTTTAGGACTTGAATGAAAGTTGCACATGCAACCTATCTACACCTTCAATCTCTCTCTCTCTCTCTCTCTCTCTCTCTCTCTCTCTCTCTCTCTCTCTCTCTCTCTCTCTCTCTCTCTCTCTCTCTCTCTCTCTCTCTCTCTCTCTCTCTCGCGCGCGCGCCTAGAGAGAGGCCTACCTCGCATTGCAAGTTTTCATTGGGAATCTGCATTCAAGACCATGACGAGACAGAGTACAGCACGAGGGTTAGGGGGTGTCGCCATCATATTTAGACAGGAGATACAGAGTCGGATCCATATCGTAGGAAGAGATGAGGAGGCACAATACATGTGGGTCCGCATGGAGATAGCATCGGAGAGCTGGGTTTACATTGCCATATGCTACTTCCCACTAGGCGGATCCCGATACGCAAGACAGGACCTTGGGGGACCGAGCCGAGACAGAGACTCACCGTACACAACTCTTTCGGATCAGATACTACATTACAGCACCCTGGGTGAAGTCTTCCTTATGGGAGACTTCAATGGCTGTACCCAGTCACGCCAATGCGAGGCATATGACATGGACCATCCACATCTCATGAGGGGCATAGATCCGGATGAGACGAGCACCAGTAGAGTATCAGCAGATATGGGTCAGGACACCACCAAGTATGGCAAACATTTGCTTGAGCTAGGCAGCAGACACCATCTCGTTATATATAACAGGATGCATCGCTGGCCAGGCTCGGGCGGACTTACTTGCTTCCCGCACGGAGGGGGTGAGAGCACGGTCGACTACATTCTGGGTACCATCTCTGGAGCTTCACTTATCCCCTCACTTAGTATTGGACTACGCCCACTTGGTGCTGACCATACGTTTATCACATTCACACTTTCATCTCCTATTCCACTAGACCCTCCCTCATTCATTGAGCCACACACCATGATACACTTCACACACGAGCTCTCACACGTTTATGCACACCACTTACACACCAGACTACTCTCCCTTGATCCATTCTCACCTTTGGATACACTTACATCACAGATCACCACCATCCTTCATGACTCGGCTATCCACAGCTTTCCATATCGCACACATACACATCCTCCACGCACAGGATCCATGCCCCAAAACAGTTGGTATGATGCAGGCTGTCGGGAACTAAGGAAGCATCTACGGATTTTAGAGCTTAGAGGGGATATTGCACACAGACAGGCACAGCGTCGCATGCAGAGCCTTAACTCGCCGCAAGCGGTGCGAATGGGAGGAGAAACAGTACTGGGATATCTACCATTTGCTCATGAGTCGGGATAGTGCAGTGGCATGGCGACATTTGAGGGAGAGGAGACAGCAGACACCCATTCGAGATTCGAGCATTTGGCATAGCTATGCACAGAGCCTATACCAGATTCCAGACCAGCCCTCCATTCCCAAGCCGGAGAGCTCACGCCCCACTACCTCTTACTTCTTCACACCCACTATGGTGAGCCGCCCTATCCCATTTAGGGCATGGCAGAGCGCATGACCAGTTCAGTTTACAGGCAGAGCATCTCATCTATGGATGTACGACTCTCGCACCTCTCATTGCCCACCTCTTCAACCGTGCACTGGTTGAAGGGTTCCTTGACTCGTGGACTGAGCACACCATAGTGCCCATTCATAAGTCAGGCGACGTTATGGATCCAGCTACATATCGGATGATCATGATTGGCCCCATATTGGCCAAGTTATATGGGGCAATGCTAGAGACAGAGTTGAGCACTCTCGCCGAGAGGAAGGGTATCAGAGCTCTAGGACAGGCAGGTTTTAGACGAGACTACTCTACCATTGACCACATCTTCACTCTTACATGCTTGATCGACCAAGCCAGAGTGAGGAAGAGATTTTACTGCTGCTTTGTGGACTTCCGCAAAGCTTTCGACACAGTTCCCAGGGAGCGACTCTTTAGACGTCTACTCGATATCGGAGCTCCAGATGAGATGATATGGGGGATCTGCGCTTTATATGAGAGTGTATCTGGTAGAGTCAGATGTCCAGGTGGCTTATCCCACTCACTTGCTAGCACCATCGAGGTGAAGCAAGGGTGTCCTCTTTCACCCACCCTCTTTGGTCTATACATTGATGAGATAGTGGATTTTGCAGGGAGGGGAGAGCGTTGAGGTATGAGGAACCATTGTTCATATTCTTTTATATGCTGATGATATTGTGCTTGTTTCAGAGTCCACATAAGGTCTACAGCACCACCTACGCGGCCTAGACGACTTTTGCATACATAGAGGGCTATTTGTGAAGCTTGGTAAAACCAAGGTTATGATTTTTCATACATCAGCTCAGGTGAGGAGACAGAGTTCTTTCACAGCAGCAGGCGGACCGATTGAGGTAGTCGGGTCATATGTCTATATTGGAGTGACATTCACAGAAGCTTCTGGGGTCTTCTCTATGTCTCAGGCAGCCCGGGACCGCATCACACGTGGATACGCAGCACTAGCCTTGATGGAGAGAGAGTGCCACCAGGCGCACTTTCAGGAGCCTCGTACAAAGGGGTGGCTCTTCGACACTTTGGTTACACCAGCACTCATGTATGGGGCAGCCATATGGGGGCCAGGATTAGTTACATCGGCATGGACAGCATTGGAGAGGCCACAGATTCTCATGATTGGGAGACTCATCCGAAGCAAGCCTTCGGTACCACCTGATATTATCAGAGCAGAGCTAGCAATACCACCGATGCTAGTAGAGGCACTGTTCCAGACAGTATGCCTATTACACAGGATCCGGAGCATGGACACAGAGCGCATCACTTATCGAGCTTTCCAGACGTCACGTGACATGGCATTAGCAGGAGACACCTCCTCATGGTACGCACAGACACGAGATTGGTTGGCCCATCATGGGTTTGACATCGACAGACTACCACCACTGCAGTATGACTTACAGGCTCCCACCTATTCCCTCTCCCACCAGGAGAGGAATTGGGTCATTCGACAGGAGATATGGCATACATACATACAGAGGACATGGATTAGCCCCAGGGATACATTGCCACCGAAAATGCTCCACTACCGCGAGCATTTTCTACAGATCTCAGACCAGGGCTTCATTGAGACTCCACGATACATGCAGACATACCTACCACACCACCTCCGAGTCATCATTGGGCAGCTTCGAGTTTCATCACATCGACTCGAGATCGAGAGTGGTCGGACCAAGGGAGTCCCTAGAGAGGAGAGGTGGTGCCCAGTATGCCATACAGAGATAGAGAGTGAGGAGCACTTTGTTACCAGATGCCGAGCATACTCAGATCTACGAGCACAGTTCCACATACAGGAGTCACTACAGTTGTGCATGACCACGGGAGACCAGCGGAGGCTGGGACGTTTCCTCACTGCGGCATATGAGAGACGAGAGCAGTCGATACAGCCCACACATCACACACAGGTGAGTACCCAGCAGACCATTACTCAGTTCTTTCAGCGAGATGGGCTACATCAGAGGGGCCCACCTTCCAGAGGCATAGGGCTCACGCTCCAGCAAGCAACTGCACAGAGAGTGCGACGTCGACCACATAGGGCTGGATTCAGACGACCAAGACTATACCAGGAGGATATCTCACGCATCATGATAGCCCATGACCACATGATGGAGCACAGGTGCACCATCACCACCTCGGTAGCCTTCCTTCCGGAGGCACTCACACCGTCACCGATGTACCACATACTCCACCCACCTCCACCCATTATATGTAGTTAGGATATACATATTCACTCCTATGATGGGACCCCCATGTATTAGGTGGCCATTATCTGCAGAGTCAGAGCCACATCTCCTCCCACACCACTACATTATCCCCACTACCTCTCCACTCGTTACACTATCTTGGGGTTATTTCGAGCCTTTTTCAGCCTACACAGTTTTGTGTAGCGAGTACGATTCCATTTTATTTCTACACATCCAAGGATCTTCCCACACTGCAAACCCCATCCCAAGCTCTTCTGAGAATGGCCTATATAATTGGTTCAAATCCCACCACAGGCAACCGAACAGTCCATATGACTCAGCCAATCATCTCCAATCTTCACTAATGACACAAGCCTCTTTTACCTTTAGCAAATTAATGTAGATCCTGAGTGAATCATGCAGTCACCTTGACAATCATTCAACAGAACCGTTTTAAGATCTTTAACAATGGGCTATTCGGTTTTAAATTTTAGGACTTCCAAAGAAATTCTAATTTGAATATTTTTACGTTTGATTATGTCATTCATTATATATATATATATATTCATGAACATTTTATTAAGATTAGGTCATAGGCAAAAAGTCAAAACAGGCCAAATCTGGCCGAGACTTGGTCAAAAAGAGTAAAAAAATGATCATCTTGTGCATGAAATACTAATCACATATCTTCAAGTACTCAAAAAGAGCTATCCCACCATATATAACAGTTGCGCATCTGACACCATTTTACTCTTCAAAAGTCACACCCTAAATTCTGGTCAAATCATCTAGAAAAGTCAACAGCACTAAAAACTTCCAATCACTGAGATTTTAAGTTGATATAAACAAAGATCCAAAGATCAGCAGCACATGCGCCGAAATTTGCCAAGTCATAACTTCAAAAAGCATGCTGCATTGTTGGTAAATGAGCAAAAAACACATCACTGACATTGACCCTGCTCCTAGCATTGCTACTGCCAAGATTTCTGCATAATCCCATTTTTAGTAGGGAATCCAAGAGGTAATCACAGGACCCATTCTAATCCAAATAGACTTCATCATATACTGTTTAAAGAAGATTAACTATTGCTTATAATACAAAGCATTCTCCATGACATCCTTTAGGTTTATGTATGCCTTCCCAGGGTTGATAAAAAGCTAGAAAAACCACAATTTTGAATTCATTGATACAATGCCTGCCGGTTCTCTTCAATCAAAACCAATCCCACTCTGAGATGTGTTAACTAGACAATTGAAAAAAGGGGGGAGAGTACCTTTAAAAAATCATTGTTTTTAATCACAAGAAATCTATCTCAAAAAAAAGCTCCCAAGAAAAGGCTGCACGTCAGCAGACAAAGGCCACAACAGTTCTGCATTGATGACCACCACAGGTATGTACTCACAAATATATGAGTGCATCCTATCAGGCAATCTTTTAATAATTTGTAGTAACAAAACGAGCCTCTCATTAAAGAGTTACACATCAAATAAAGATCCTCCACATCTCACAAAAACATTTAACCATACTTCATGCTCTTGAAGGAGCAACCAGGTGGTCAGGGTTCTTATGACAGAAAGTGCATCTACTGACCTAAATATAAATTGAAATTACTAAACATTTACAATCTTTCCCTTACAGCCCAAAGAAACTAAATGAAGAGATGTTCACTGCATAAAACATGCATTTTAAAGTAAATTCATCCTTAATTCATATCAGCATGTACAGCTTGCTTCAATTCCAGTATTTACCCTATTTTAGCTTATCAGGGATTGTTGTCCATGACTTTGTGATGCAGAATTGAAGAGCATACACAAATACAGCTCTTTAATTCTGATGTCTCTCTCATAACTAGAGCAATTCATTTCAAATAAAACGAAAATAATGTGTTAGTTACAGGGGTCGATTCAAAATGATGTAAATGTGTCAGAATTGAAGAAGAACAGAATACAAAAAAAAAGAATAATAAATTGCTGTCATGCCTAGATATAGCTGGGGAAGGGAGGGATGAGGGGGGGATCTGGCACCCAAGATCCAAGTAAACCACATCTCATTGTACTAGAATGGAGTTGATTTAAATTATAATCTGTTAACTGGCATTAGTAATTATTGCTTCCATCCTCTCTATTGATCCATAAAGATGGCCATAGTTCATTCCAATGATTGGTTCACCTGTCCCTAAACCACTGTCCAGAGCACGTATCAGATTTATAGAAATTACAAGTAGACACGATACTGCATATTAGATTTAAGCTTACCCATGAATATTTGGAAGAACATACTCTGCATTCCAGCCAATACGGATATCAAAGCCAGGGAAAACAGGCAGACAGGTTTTGTACCGTATCTGTGAAACTCCATCCCCTCCATAAGAAGAGGTAACCTTCCATGTCCAGCCAGTTGTGTGATTGTGAAATTCATGCCCCAAACCAACCTAAATTTCAAACGAATCCAGAAGAAGAAATATCATTAAGTCCAATGCTTGCAAGTAGAAATGAGATATTGGAGAATTACAAGTATGATGTATTAACCTTCACTAGAAGATATCTAGATAGTAAAACATTTAGAGAGGCTGGGATTTTATCATAGAAATCTAGATTTTAGATTTCTATGATAAAAATTGGTTTTAAGCTATATTTAGTGTTTTACTTTTTTTTATAAAATTATCATCTTGAGGTTTTTAATAGAAAAACAAAAATAAGAGTTTTTTATAAAAACAAATTTTAACTTTTCCATCAAAAGGAGAAACACTTTCCATGTAAATAAGTAGAGGCCCTCGTCATTTAGGAGAACTATCCACAGGTTTTTCATTATCACAAGTCCGTCCCAGTCTTCACAAGACTCACAAGTTCCAAGGAGGCTGATTGGTCAGTCTGTCTCAGCTTTGGAGGTCTTTATTCAATTCAGAGGATCTCCTCTTCAAGTATTTACAAGTGATTACCACTGCCCAAATTATGTCATTACTTGTATTTGAAGATCTGCTTCAGTGTATTGTGTATCTTGAGAGTCCATCTCAGCATATTCTCAGTTTGACACACCTATATCAGCATGGATCTTCTTCAGACAAAGATGGGGTCATTATTAACTTTGTATGCTCAGTTTGTATATGGTCATATTCGTGTTCATTGAGCATTGTGGTATTCAGATTTATTCATGAGTCATATTATACAAATTCTTGTCTTATGCCATCTTTTCTGAGTCTCCAAGATCTTGTGTGAACAAAAACTCATAGCATTCAGATCTTTTTGATTCTTATCAACCTTTTATTTAAACTACTCCCATTATCAGATATAAAAAGAGCAGCCTATTACAAATGCATCTATAAAACTTTCAATAGTCATGTTATTCAACTTGCTTAGATTGGTGACGTGATATTGCTATTCCTCATTTTCTTTAAAAGTTTAACACTATCATATTATACATTGGTTAATATTGAGTTAAGAAGGTATTATTTCTATACTACAAAAAGAAAAAAACAAAAGGAAAAGAAGAATTGTTGTTACCAGAAGAGCTTTTTAAACTAGAGCTAAGAAGAACAAGAATAGAATGCTCTACAAACATTGCGCAGACAAATTATGATGAAAAACATTGTTTCAAAGTACATCCTTGTAAAATATGTGGAGATGAAAATCATAGAGAGAAAAGAAGAATATATCATTACCAAAGAAGCTTTTGAAACTAGAGCTAAGAAGAACAAGAATAGAATGCTATACAAACATTGCGCTAAGACAAATTATGATGAAAAACATTGTTTCAAAGTACATCCTTGTAAAATATGTGGAGACAAAAATCATAGAGAAAGATTTCGCTATAAAGCCAAAGACTTGGAAAATATGATAAAGAAATATAATCTACATCTAATGTGAAATCAAAGGTTGATAAAAATATCGAGGACTTGACTTTATGAAGGCTATTTGATCTCAATCAAATACACTAAAGTTTGAAACTATCAATTGAACCATAAGTCTAAGCTCATTAGACTCATTCTCAATTTATATGAGACTCAAACATGGTCATATTTATCTCTATCCTCATGAATCGTAGTCATGTGAGAGAAGAAAAGATCTTCAATCAATTTGTGAGCAATACTTAATCTTTTCATCTTCATGAATGTTGGGGATAAAGGCCCCAAGGACTCTCCTGTTGTATATTTTGACCCTTCCATGTGAAAGCTCTCTTCGAGAGCTTTCCAGACATATTTTTGTTGTATTTTTTGGACCCCAAATTGGGGAGTTATAGGCATTTACATTATTTTCATGACTTTTGGTCATTGGCCATGTGTGAACATGCCCAAATGACCTAAAAGTCACTTATCAATAAGACTTGGTCCCAAATCTCTCATAACTTGATTGGGACTTCTTCAACTTCAGCTTCTCTATCTTCTTCTCCAAATTTCTGCGCAGGTTTCTCTCTCTACTTTCTCTCTCCTCACGCAGCAACCCACTCCCTTGGTGTTTGGAGCAACCGAGCACACCACGACGTAGCTCTCCGCGGCCTCTTTCAAATGGTATCAGAGCTTTGAGCTGTTCCATCGCGACAAAGTTGCTCGAAGTGCTTTTCTACTTAAGCCTATGTTAAGATGAAGGTGTTTACTTGCATTTGGGAGAATTTCATCGCGAAAAACCTTCTTTTTTAGCGATAAAAGTGCTGTTTTTGGAGGATTTCTTCAGCCCGGAGCAAAGTTGAAGCAAATTTTGTGCTTCTTAGAGAGTTTCATCGCGAAGAATCTCTTCTATTCTTCCTTTTGTATCCCCATAGGTCATTTTCAACATCCACATTGCTGATTTTTTCATCTACAGGTCTTTTGTGGCAGAAATTCTCTCTCATTTCAAGTGGGAGGACATGTACAAATATTGAGGAAGTGCATACTTGCTGGAAACTTACTACAGCAGGTCATTTCTCTGATTTTACAGGTCATATTGCTACAAAAATTGGGGCTTTTGTGAAAACAAGCACCCATTGCCTTGGTTTTACATCTATGTATGCTTTTTGTGGTTGAAAAACAACAAATTTGTTGTTTTTGATGCAATTACAGCTTGCTGTAATTTTCTGAAATTTTCTGCAGAAAATTTCAGAAATTGATTTTTGCAAGTTTTGAGCAGTTTTTGGGCTTAATTTCTCAGCTATAGTCTCGTAAGGTAATTGCGCACAGGACAACAGGTGAATTTTACCTTTTTTGGTGAAATTTTGAAGCTCTTAGTGTGCAAACATGGCCTCTACCTCCTCTGATGTCAAAAGCTTGTTTGAGATCAAGAGATTTGAAGGTAATGGTTTCGATTTGTGGAAAGAGAGAATGTTGGGCATCCTCTTTCTTAAAGATTGTGAAGGGGCTCTTGAGGAAGTCAAGCCTGAAGATATGACAGATGCAGCATGGATGAACCTAAACAAGAAGGCCATCACTTACATCAAGATGACTATATTGGATGAAATCTTAGTGGATTTGAAAGGCCTTACAACTGCTTTTGAGGTATGGGAGAAGCTGAAAGCCACTTATGAAAATACCACACCTATAAATCAAGTGCATCTTATGCGTAAGCTAGTGTGTATGCAACTTGATGACTCAAAAAGTGGGGCTGAGCACTTACCTTCGTTTACAGGTACTCTTTCACAATTGCAGGACTCTGGATTACCTCCATTTGATGATAAGCTTAAGGCCATCTTCTTGTTGATGACCTTACCTGATTCATGGGAAACATTGGTTGTTTCACTTTCTAATAACCCCAGTCTTACCTTTGATGGTGTAAGGGGTTCTATTTTGAATGAGGAAATCAGGAGGAAAGCTAGTGGAGAGGGCAGTGGTTCAGCCAACGTGGCTGGAGGAAGAACAGAAAAGAAAAGTGGAAATGTACAGAGGAACAGGAGCAAAAGCAAAGGCAAGGTTGAAGTGACTTGTTATCAATGTGGTAGAAAAGGTCATAAGAAGCCTGATTGCAGATACTATAAAGCTGAACTAGAAAGAAAGAAGAATACAGGGGACAAGAAGAAAAAGGACACCAAGAATGAAGGACATGATACCTCAAAGGACAAAGACAAAGAGAAGGCCGATGTGGCCTCTAGTGTCATCATTGAGGAACTATCAGATGCAGAAGATATACTTTGTGCTACTATGGCAGCAGAGCATGCTGAAGTTATTGATGCTTCTATTAATATTCATGCACAAGATATGCAGATCACAAAGAGGGATTTGATTGATGCCTTGCTTACTGTGAATGATGCTGTGTCACAAACATGGATTGTAAATTCAGGTGCATCGTTTCATGTAACTCCTATTAAGGAGTGTTTCACTACCTTTCATGCAGGCAGCCATGGACATGTATATCTTGGAAATAACCATGCTTGTTCTATTGAAGGTATTGGCACAGTGCATCTCACAGTGGATGGTACCAATGAGCTTGTTTTGCATGATGTAAGGTATGTACCAAGCATCAAGAAAAGCTTATTGTCTGTTGGGCAAATGGATATGCATGGATATAGTACCCTCTTTGAGAAGGGGTCATGGAAGCTTATCAAAGGCTCTAGGCTTATTGTTAAAGGTACAAAGAAAGGGACTCTTTATTGCTTGCATGGTAAAGCTTTGCTGGGCAAGTTTATTGCTTTGGCTGAAATCCATTCACATATGGAATTATGGCATAAAAGGCTTGGCCACATGAGCCAAAAAGGCCTTGATAAATTATGTAATTTGGACAAGTTTGATGCTAAAGGCTCAAAACTTGATTTTTGTAATGAATGCCAATATGGTAAGCAAGTAAAGAATTCCTACTACTCTGGTGTCTCTCGTAAGTCTAATGTGCTTGATCTTGTTCATTCTGATGTTTGTAGCATGCCCACAAAATCTATGGGGGGTGCTCTTTACTTTGTTTCTTTTGTTGATGATTACTCTAGGAAGGTTTGGGTATATTTGTTAAAATCTAAAGATGAAGCCTTTGCTGCATTTAAGAAATTTCATGCATTTGTGACCACTCAAACAGGTAGAAAGCTGAAATGCTTACGTACAGATAATGGGGGTGAGTTTACAAGTGCTGAATTCAATAGATTTTGTGAAAATCTTGGTATTAAGAGGGAGCTAACAATCCCATACAGCCCCTCTTCCAACGGTGTGGCTGAAAGGTACAATAAGACTTTATGTGAGAGGGTGAGATGCATGCTGTCCACAGCTAATCTCCCTCATGGCTTTTGGGGAGAGGCTTTGAAAACTGCAGTTCATGTTTGCAATCGATCCCCTCATATGTCCTAAAAAGGTGGCATTCCAGAAGAGGTTTGGTCAGGCAAACCAGCTTCATATGACCACCTACGCATCTTTGGTTGTGATGCTTTTGTGCATATAAGGCCTGAGTTGAGAAGCAAGTTAGATGCAAAGTCCATGAAAGGAATCTTCATGGGTTATGGAGATGAAGGTGAAATGGGCTACAGGATTTGGCTACCTCCACTCAAGAAGGTAATACGCAGCCGAGATGTTGTATTTAATGAGGCAAGGCTGCTCAAAAATAATTGTGCCTCTAAAGATGACCATAAAAGAGTCAAATTTCAGCATGTACAGCCACCAATTAAATCTGATATGAACCCTCGGAATGCACCACATACGGCTGGAAATGAGAATGAGCCCGTTGTTATTGAGCCAGATGATGCTGGACAACAAAATGATGCTCCTGAAGGGTATATGCAGCCACCTATTCATGCTGAAAACAAGGCTGAAAATGATGTACAGCAGCCTGTTAACAATGAAGAAGTTAATGTACCTCCTGATGTAGATCCATTGCCTGGTAATGTGGATCATTGGGTAAGAAGATCTATACGTCCTAGGAGGCCAGTGACTAGATATGATCCCTCTATACATTATATTATGTTATCAGATGAGGGTGAGCCTCTTACTTATAAAGAGGCAAAGCTATGTGAGCACAAGAAGAAGTGGGAGTTAGCCATGCAGGAAAAGATAAAGGCCTTGCATGCAAATGATACTTGGGATTTGGTTGAGTTACCCAAAGGAAGGAAAGCCATTCCCAACAAGTGGGTGTACAAAATCAAAACTGTTGATGGCAAACCCAAGTATAAGGCAAGGCTGGTTGCTAAGGGATATGCCCAAAAAGAGGGCATTGATTTCCAAGAAGTGTTCTCTCCAGTGGTGAAAATGACCACTTTACGTGTGTTGTTTGCCCTCACAGCTGCCTTGGATTTGGAATTATTCCAAATGGATGTTAAAACAGCCTTTTTGCATGGTGATTTAGATGAAGAGCTGTACATGAAACAGCCAGAAGGATATGCCATTCCTGGAAAAGAGCATCTGGTATGCAAACTGAAAAGGAGCTTATATGAGCTGAAACAGGCCCCCAGACAATGGTATAAGAAGTTTGATGCATTTATGCTCAAACATGGGTTTAAAAGAAGCCATGCAGATCACTGTTTGTACACCAAAAAGGATGAAGATGGCAGCCCAATTATTCTTGTACTGTATGTAGATGATATGCTGCTGGCTGGGAAGAAAAAGAGCACTCTGAATGCTCTAAAACAGCAGCTGAACTCTGCATTCTCAATGAAAGACCTTGGGGAAGCTGAGCATATTCTTGGTATGCGTATAAAAAGGGATAGGCAGCAGCATACTTTGCAGGTATCCCAAGAAAAGTACATTGAAAAAGTGCTGGACAGATTTAATGTGGCTGATGCTAAGCCTCTTGGAGTGCCATTGCAGCCACATCTTAAGCTTTCCAAGGATGACTTTCCCAAAAATGATGATGCAGCCAATTACATGAAGAGTGTTCCATATGCATCAGCTTGTGGTTCACTTATGTATGCTATGGTTGCCACTCGGCCAAACATTGCTCATGCAGTGTGAGTTGTTAGCAAGTTCATGGCTAATCCTGGTAGAGCTCATTGGGAGGCAGTCAAATCTATCTTGAGATATTTGAAAGGGACCAAAAGTAAATGCTTATGTTATGGAAAGGGTCCATTGGAGTTAAAAGGATTTTGTGATTCAGACATGGCAGGTGATGTGGACACACGCAAGTCCACAAGTGGCTATGTATACATACTTGCAGGTGGAGCTATTTCATGGTGCTCTAGACTTCAGAGGATAGTTGCACTATCTACTATAGAGGCTGAATATATTTCAGCCACAGAGGCTTCCAAAGAAGCCATTTGGTTAGCCCGCCTCTGCAGTGAGTTTGGGATGCCTGAAAAGGCACCTGTTCTTGGATGCGATAGCCAGAGTGCCATATGTTTGGCAAAGAATGCCATGTTTCATGCTCGCACAAAGCATATTGATGTGAGATATCACTTCATCAGAGAGGTGTTAGAGGATGGCCTGATCACTTTGATCAAGGTCAATACTTCACAGAATCCTGCAGATGCTCTCACGAAGTGTCTACCCAAGGCACAACATCAGCTATGTATACAAATGGTGGGAGTTACTTAGCTTAAAGGAGCCTCCTTGGTCCTTTAAGTGGGAGGTTGTTGGGGATAAAGGCCCCAAGGACTCTCATTTTGTATATTTTGACCCTTCCATGTGAAAGCTCTCTTTGAGAGCTTTCCAGACATATTTTTGTTGTATTTTTTGGACCCCAAATTGGGGAGTTATAGGCATTTACATTATTTTTATGACTTTTGGTCATTGGCCATGTGTGAACATGCCCAAATGACCTAAAAGTCACTTATCAATAAGACTTGGTCCCAAATCTCTCATAACTTGATTGGGACTTCTTCAACTTCAGCTTCTCCATCTTCTTCTCCAAATTTCTGCGCAAGTTTCTCTCTCTACTTTCTCTCTCCTCGCGCAGCAGCCCACTCCCTTGGTGTTTGGAGCAACCGAGCACACCACGACGTAGCTCTCCGCGGCCTCTTTCAATGAACTCCTAATTCAAGTTAAAGGAGGGATTTGTTGGAAATCAATGTCACATCAGTCCAAAATCCTATTAGGGCAAAAACCCTAATTTTGATACTTAAGTCATTTTTGGCACAAAATATGGGTATAATTATTATGAGCCTATCTTGTAGAGCTTGAAGAGAGCTTTCCAATAGTATATGACATTCAGTCATCAAAGATCAGATTTGGGAGAAAACCCTAACCCTAATTTTCGGCTGATTTAGGGTTTCTACCTCATTTATAGCTCTCAACGTGTAGGTCATAAAAATGTCTTCAGTTCATTCATCAGGTGGTCAAAATGTGAAAAAAGCAAGTCAAAAGCTATTTCTAGCAATAGCTAAAAAGCTACACTAAAATTAAAGCTATGCTAAAAAAAAGCGATGAGATTAAAATAAAGCGCTTTTTAGTGAGTTTTTCGCATGAGGCTTCAAAGCCCATATAAACAAGTCTTATTGTCACTTGTAAAACATCCAACGCCAATGCAACGTCAACTCTTGGTGGAGTTTGAGGTGGTTGTGCTCATGGGGCATGGTGCACCTTAGGAGCAGTTATGAAGCTATGTTGAAGAGCAGCCATCAAGTTCTTCTTGGAGAAGAGTGTGCTCACACTCTTGCTTATGGAGAAGACTTACCTCTAAGCAGCTTGGTGGTTTGGATCATCCATCTACACGATGTATTTGAAGATTGTCTTCTACATGAAGATTATGGAGTACTTCAAAGACATTGGATGGAGCTTAGCATAAGATTGCATCTTATGTTAACTATTCAAGTACATATTCTCTTTATGCACACAGGTACTACTTGGAGCTTATGGAGGCAGTGGCACCCATTTTTGGAGTCGTCCTATTCGACATACATAAAGGAGAATCAGTACATGCATGCTATATGCATCAGATGAGGTGTTAGAGAAGGTGTTTCCACATGAGTATGAGGATTTCTATCACTAACATGTTAGCATTCTATGCTAATTCTATAAGTATGTGATCTATCACACACATCTGATTTAGGGACTTCCATAGCTTAAATTCAGACTAGGGTTTGCTGAATATCAGTGTCAAACTGATCTTTCCTCTTTCTGTCACTCATATTCACTCTTCTACAACCTATCGGGTCATACATCTCATACATATTCAAATTTCTGTCCCTACATCTGAATATTCTTGTAAATTCTGTACATACACTCTTCCATCTATTTATGTTCACATAGAGTGGTTGGGATTTTGACTCCCACATTGTAAATTGACAATTGTATATATGATGGTGTGAGTATGCAGTGGCTTACGTAACACTTTGAACATGTTGTCTAATCTCTCTCTATCTTTGTCTTGTCATTTGTATGATTAAGTGTTGTATGTTCATGTTTGTCAATTTTGGAAGATGCTGGAATATGTGTTGTAGATCGTGGACCTGTGGGACATGTGGAATTTGTTATGGGCTTACCTAATTTCCGACAGGATTGTTAGAGAGTTTCATGTGGTAAACTTCACTATAATGTACCTAAACTGTTTCATGTTTAAAAATTTTAAAATTCGATCATAAAATTCAGATTAGCAATTTCAAATTTTAGGTTTTATTGATAGAAATTAGTTCAGAACAATTAATCTCAGAGCCATAGTTGAAAAAATTCGCGAATTTTTGGTCGAAATAAAATTCGTAAAATTCGCATCACGTTTTAATTCGTGATGCACGAATTTTATCACTTTTCTCTTTAATAACCTTTCTCAGGTCTACTTTTCTTTTTTGCTTGTCCCTTAAAAATACCTCTAAACTTTATCTTACTTCTCCTTTTGCCCTTTTCAAAGCATTTATTATACTTGAGACATCAAGTATTTGTCCATGCTTACATTTATTATTTAACACTCTACTCATGTGTCTTTTGTTTATGTGTTTAATTTGACACTTTCTCAGGCTTTTGTGTCTGACTTGACTCTTGTTTCACTGAAGTAAAGGAGTATTACTTTCTTCTATCTTGTCACTTGTTTCACTGACGTAAAGGAGTATTACTTTCTCAGGCTTTTGTGTCTGACTTGACTCTTGTTTCACTGAAGTAAAGGAGTATTACTTTCTTCTATCTTGTTGACCTAGGTAATAATATGAGGCATGGTGGTACTATGGAATCAGTTGCACTGTGGTGTCTTTTTAAACTATTGTTTGGCCACCCATGTAGGTCTATCATAATTGAAGGTAGAAGTATTAGACGATAAGAAGAGGAAGGCTTGCCTCCATAAGGAAAGACAATTACAATAGTGGGTGTCACACAAAGATGAATAGAGACTTCCATTAGGCAAGAGCTTGAGTAGTGAGCAAAGCTCGGTATGAGTTGAAATAATCAAGATGCACTTGACTTAGAGGGTGTTAGGATGGTTGATGGAGTTCTAAGTGGATGCTTAAAGGTCTACTCACTTCTTTCAAGTACTCAAGGGTTATATATATATATATATATATATATATATATATATATATATATATATATATATATATATATATATATATATATATATATATATATATATATATATATATATATATATATATATATATACCTTCATAAGTTCAGAGTTATCCAAACTTACGAACTCAAGATAGAGAACACAAATACATACACATTGGAAAAAATAACAAACAAAAGCAAGAGACTTAAGACCAATATAAAACATGAAAGTTACAACCAAGAAAGAAAAAACCAAGAAAGAAAACCAATACAAAAAGAGATGCACACACACTCACATGAACACGAACACATACACATACACATACACATACACATACACATACACATACACACACACACAAAACAAAAAATAATAAATAAATAATAAAAATAAAATAAACAATAAAAAATAAAAAAATAATAATAAATAATTAAATGATAAAAAATAATAATAAATTAAAAAAGAAACAAATTAAAATAAAAAATATAAAATATAAAATATATAAAATAGAATTTAAATTAAAAGAAAATAAATAAAAAATAATAATTCCATAAATAAATAATGATTATATATATATATAAATATATGTATATAAGCAAATTAAACAAAAACAAAACGAAATAAAATATGCATCGTCAACTTCTATGTCTTTCCTAAACAAGAAGTATCAGAATTAAACTTTATCATGCATAGCTTGGACAAATAGCTATGACATCTCTACTCACGTCATCAGTGCCCTAGAGTAGGTGCAGACTTTAATAAAGAGTCTTTCTAAATCAAGATCTCTAACAAAGTCAACGAACTGAGTTTCTATCACTTCCGGAAGTGAAGGGTTTTTGTGTGTGTGTGTGTGTGTGTGTGTGTGTGTGTGTGTGTTTGTGTGTGTGTGTGTAAAAACATAAAATTCTCTCTAGATGGATAAAATTCCCGAATTTTATTTTGGGCTTGAACGAACTAAACGAATTAAACGATTAATTCCTGAATTAATTCTCTCGTTTATACTATGCTCAGAGCTCCTAAAAAACTATATTTAGAATCATAATTTGAAAGTCATTAATAAACTAAAAAAATATATTATATTAAATTTGGGTTCTTCACCAAAAAGAAGAATTAGTTTTCCACATTAAAAAAAAAACTACTTTTCATGTATAAAACAAAAACACTCATAATTTGAGAGATCTACATCACAATCCAATCCAAGTCTTCATGGAGCTCAATGCTCAAGGAGGCACTTTGCTAAGCATATATTCAGCTTTGAAGGTCTTTGTTTAGCTTTGAAGGATCCGTTCTTTAAGTGGTTGTTGCCCATATCATGTCATCATTTATTTTTGTAGATCTACTTCAATATATTGTATATTTAAGTGCCTAGCTTGGTGTGTTCTCAATTTTAGGTGTTTATATCAACATGGATCTTCATTTGCCTATGTCATTATTGGCTTTATATGTTAGATGTGTTTTGAGGCAACCTTCCACTAGAGACCCCACCTACAGGTTAAAAGCAATCAAAATTGAATGGCTACAAGATGTTCAAATGGCTGGTTAAACTGGTCAAAATGGTCAACAATTGACTAGATTTTTATCACATATTGTGGAAGTACTCATCAAGAGCTTTCCAATGGTATATAACACTTAGGCATTTGCATAGTATGAACACTCATTGATCATTGGGTTGTTTAGAGAATGGGGAAAAAATGTTTTATTAAGCTAGTAAGCAATCGGATATACCTACGAGGAACAAAGGCAAGTAACCATTCCTAGCTCGACAAATAGTCAAGGCCTACTCGATCCCATGAGTTTTTGAGCCCATTTATGATGGCCACATGAATGATTGAAACCTTAGGGGGATTCTCGAAGATAACATGGAAAGGTCTATAAATTGGCTAGCAAATGACTCCACAAGTATCCAATTTGAGTTCATTGAATCCGACATCTATTGGACAATAGATGTGTGTTGAATACTATGTATAAAAATCAATACATCATTGATACAAATAAGGCATGGTGTTAAAAGGTACACAAAATGTAGGGAGTCTATCTCACAAGATGCCTTTGCATCAATCTCTAAAAGATACTTAATATCCTCCATAATACGTACCCTAGCTAGGGATCTTTTATCACAAGCTAAAATGTTGTGAATCCTAAACTAGAGTCTTCATCACTAGTGTGGGGCCCTCTATAATCAAGGATGCTAAGCTGATCGTAGTTCAATTGTACAATTGAGTAATATGCCTCTAGTGTGGAAAACTCGCTCGTCTATTTGCCACTACATTGTCAAGTGATAGTTGTCTAATCTGATATGTAAGGTGTTCTTGATGCCTTCAACGATCTCTATTGATAAGACAAAGCATAGGGTTTCTTTGTTGGAAAACAATGTCACATCAGTCCAAAATCCATTTAGGGCTGAAACCCTAATTTTGATACTTAGTCATTTTTGGCACAAAATTTGGGTAAAATTTTCATGAGCCTATCTTGTAGAGCTTGAAGAGAGCTTTCTAATAGTATATGACATGCAGTCATCCGAGATCAGTTTATTTTCAGCCAACGCATGGTTGGAAGTTTTTTTATCACATTTTGTACCTAGAGAGGTAATTCAGCATTCAGCCAAAAGGTTGGTGAATTCAGTCATATCAGTCACATTTGAAACAGAGTTTTTCAAAGATATGAGGAGATGATAAAACATGATTCTATATTCACTTCCATTTGTATACCATGTTTGTTTTGTCTCTTACTCTTAGAGGAAGAGAAAAATTCATTCGAAAAAAATAAAGAGTGCTTGCTACTTCAAGATGAAGAGAACAAAAGGTATGGAAGAGAAGTATGAAGATGTTGACATCATCAGCTTGAAGAAAGATGCAGAAGAAGAAGGTCTAACAATTCCAAAGGAAAAGTAAGACTTCCTTTTCTCTTGTATTTTCCATATACTTTTCCTACTTTTATCCTCTACATCCAAAGACAAGTCTACGAGAACATCTTGTGTGAAGATAGTCTAAAGAAGAAGCAGTTTCTTGTTTTGCATTACACTTCGTCATGTTTTAGTAGGTTTTGACAAAGAATTACATTGAGAAAAAGAAAAGAAGCAGATATATGTTTTGACTCATACGAATGAGTTATGTTTTAGTTGAAGATTTTTTGAACAAGCAGCTTATATGTTCCCTCAAAGAATTCTTGGAGTGTCAATACAGAGCTACTTGGTATATGACAAGTTGCTGAGGAGTATTTTTCTTCTTTACCTAAATCTTGAGGTAAAAGAGTATTTGTAGCAGATATTGGAGACTTTGGAGTGAGGTTTTTTGAGTTTGGAAAAGTTACCTCATATTCAATATATTCAGTATATTCAGAATTTTTCAGGATAAAAATTCAGAAATTTCAGTATTTTCAGGAAAATTCAGAAAAATTTCAGATTTTTCGATGTACCAGTCAGGTGGAGAATCTATTTTCTATGTTTGTCTTGATTTTTGGATACATGCTTGTATTCAAAAAGGTGTTCCATTAGATATTATCGCTTGATTGAGAAGTGGAGTTAACCAAAAGAAAGTCAAGCAGATACTATCACATTTCACCCGTGGAAGAATATGAAGATATGAAGTATCAACTTGCAGCTTTTGGAGTTCTCAAGGTGAGAGTTTGTCCACTTATATTCAGTAGATGTTACAGATTCTTGAGAAAGATTTAGTTGAAGAAAAGTTTTACAACTTTATGTAAGAAGCATGGACACTAAGAGACATTCAGGTAACAAATCACCCAGAGTCTCCATCACTAGTGTGGGGCCCTCTACAATCAAGGATGCTAAGCTGATCGTAGCTAAATTGTACAATTGAGTAATATGCCTCTAGTGTGGAAAACTCGCTCGTCTATTTGCCACTCCATTGTCAAGTGATAGTTGTCTAATCTGATATGTAAGGTGTTCTTGGTGCCTTCAACAATCTCTATTGATAAGACAAAGCATAGGGCTTCTTCACAAACACACAAGGATGGATATCTTACTCATTTATCAATTATGGGGCCAAACAAGCTCTCCCTCATGCTTACGAGCTTTCAACTACACACATATGGCCATCATTGCAAGAACTCAAGTCTCATGTCCCATAATGCTATATCAAAACCGAAAAAGATGAATGGGTGACTCCACCAAAGGGCAATGTCGAAGTGTGTGTACACAAGGATATGCATGTATAGGGCTTACTCCTATAGGACACACATTAGGAGCTCGGCCAATTCATACGCCAATCCTTTCCCACTTAGCCAAACAATAGCTACATGTGTCCATGGTTGTTCCATATGAGAATCGTATGTCCATATCATACGGGTATGTACTATGGAAGCATGGAACAAACATGGTTCAAAGCCTAATGTTGTTCCTGACTAAAATTTTCAGCAAAAAAGAACAACTAATGTCGAATACAAGGTGTGTGATGATTCCTCAAAGTAAATCTAGCTACTAATACACCAATTACTCTCCCCATGATCTAAATGGACCGCAATTCGGAGAGGATAAGAACACACATGCCAATCCTCATCATCCCATAGTCCCTTGATACCTGAAGATATGCCCAAGCACTAACCTAGAACTCACGAGGCCTACGATGTTGATTGATGTAGAAGACTACGATCCTATTCCATCTTCATGCTCTCCATCACTATTTGAAAAATCTCTCACATATCCGACAATGAATTAACATAAATCTCAATTGCACACCCTTGAAGTTAGATCCCTCCAAGATCCATCTTGCAACACAAGAGAAGGTGTGAGTCATATTCACGAACATAGAGCATTAGACATTAGACTCAAGTTCACTTTCCAACCATTAGGTTGTTAGATCCTCTAGGATCCTCCCCACTGGACAAGTCAAGACACAAGTCATATTTAAAAACAATGGAAGGGCAGACATCACAATCACCTTCCACTAATAGAGCCAAACAGGCTCACCCCCTAGCCTATGAGCTTGTAGCGAAGCGAGCAGCCACTCCAAGGGGCTTGCATCCCATACCACCAGCCCCCCCCCCCCCCCCCCCCCCCCCCCCCCCCCAAATACAGGTGATGAAGCTCTTCCAAAGGACCAAGAGTCCAACTGCTCATGTGAGGAATGTTTCACAAATGAGCCCATGGGTCCTACCTATAGACCATAGTGAAAAAGCAACGTTTTAGCAACGGCAATGGCAACAGGTTAGCAACGAGGGCAACGTTTGGAGCTAGGCATTGCGATAAAGTTATTTATTTTTCAAAGCTTATATGCTTATATATATATATATATATATATATATATATATATATATATATATATATATATATATATATATATATATATATATATATATATATATATATATATACACATACACATACACATACACATACACATACACATACACATACACATACACATACACATACACATACACATACACATACACATACACATACACATACACATACACATACACATACACATACACATACACATACACATACACATACACATACACATACACATACACATACACATACACATACACATACACATACACATACACATACACATACACATACACATACACATACACATACACATACACATACACATACACATACACATACACATACACATACACATACACATACACATACACATACACATACACATACACATACACATACACATACACATACACATACACATACACATACACATACACATACACATACACATACACATACACATACAGAGAGAGAGCTTATCATGATTCATAACATAACTTTTAACAATGTAACATCATACATGAATGATGATGCATCATGCATAATCATTGATACATCATACTAAACACATAGAGAATCACTATGACAAATCATACAAGTCATGGCATAAATCATAAGTGGCAAATGATAAATATGAATTCACAAGTGTTATTACAATAGTAAATACCATAGTGGAAAGTAACATTGCCTATCATTTCCAAAATATCAATCTTTTTCAAGATGATAAGGCCCAAAAAGAAAATCCTACATAAATGAATCTCTACTCTCTTAAAGCTTTTAATGTCTTCCTCATTCTCCACATATTTTGTATTGCATGTATTGAAGATTTTGGATAAGGTTCTAGATCATTTTTTAAGAGAAATATATTTTTCGGTATTTTTTGAATTTAAAAAATACATGAATGCAAAGCAACGCGTTGCGAATGTACCAACATTGTGAAGTTGCGGACCGTTCGCAATGCGTTGCGATGTAACTATGGTATAGACACAAATGAGGCAATGGCCCAATTCACACTTGGCGATTAGTCGTGCACTTGGTTGGAGACTCAACTATAGGCACCCATATAGATGTCCTTTTGTTTTGCCGACGTAACAAGGGTCCACAATGATCCACCCCCAATCCTCGAAGCATTCATCCATATATGATAGGCACCACCTTAAGGACATGACATGATGCCCCATAACACCATACCCACACCATAGAGGTTTGAGGGTGGGTCTACCCAAGAACTATGAGACCAAACATGTGAAAAAGGTTGCGGAGAGCAAAGTGGTGGTCTTTTCGGTTGCATCAAATGCCAAGGGAGTGGGCTTCTGCATGAGCAAAGAGAAAGTAGAGAGAAACCTGCACAGAAATTTGGAGAAGATCGAGAAGCTAAAGTTAAAAGAGTCCCATTTAGGCTATGAGAGTTTTGGGACAAAGTCTTATTGATGTGTGACTTTTAGGTCATTTAGGCATATATTCACACATGGCCAATGACCAAAAGTCATAAAAATAATGTAATGCCCATAATGTTGGAAATTATGTAGGCCCATAACAAATTCTACAGGTCCCATAGGTCCAAGATCTATAACACACTTTCCAGTATCTACCAATATTGACAAACATGAACATACCACACTTAATGATTCAATGATGAGACAAAGATAGAGAGAGATTAGACAACATGTTCAAAGTGTTACGTAAGCCACTGCATACTCACACCATCATATATATAAATGTCAATTTACAATGTGAGAGTCAAAATCTCAACCACTCTATGTGAACAGAAATAGATGGAAGAGTGTATGTACAGAATTTACAAGAATATTCAGATGGAGGGATAGAAATATGCATATGTATGAGATGTATGACCTCATAGATTGTAGAAGAGTGAATATGAGTGACAGAAAGAGGAAACATCAGTTTGAAACTGATATTCAGCAAACCCTAATCTGATTTTAGGCTATGGAAGACCCCAAAATCAGATGTATGTGTGATAGATCACATACTTACAGACTTAGCATAGAATGCTAACATGTTGGTGACAGAAGTCCTTATACTCATATGGAAACACCTTCTCTAACACCTCATCTGAATGCATGTAGCATGCATGTACTGATTCTCCTTTATGTATGCCGAATAGGACTCCTCCAGATATGGATGCCACTTCCTCAATAAGCCCCAAGCAGTACCTGCGTGCATAAAGAGAATATGTACCTGAATAGTTAACATAAGATGCAATCTTATGTTAAGCTCCTTCCAATGTCTTTGAAGTACTCCAAAATCTTGTGTTTGTGATGAAGCATCATTCACAGTAAGCAAGACATCAATCATATCACCAAGATCCCTCTTTGTGATACAGATATCCTATGCATGAATATTAATTAAAGCATAGTTAGCTCTGGCATAATCTACTGCCATAGTAGCACAAAGAATATCTTCTGCATCTAATAGCTCCTCAATGACAACACTAGAGGCCACATTGGCCTTCTCTTTGTCCTTCTAATTAGAATTGTCATGTGCTTCATTCTTCGTGCCTTCTTTCTTCTTGTCACTTGTGTTCTTTCTTTCTAGTTCAACTCTTTAGTATCTTCAATTAGGCCTCTTATGACCGTTTCCGCCACATTAGTAGCAAGCCACTTCAGCCTTGCCTTTGCTTTTGCTCTTGTTCTTCTATGCATTTCCACTTTTCTTTTCCGTTCTTCCTCTGGTCACATTGGCTGAGGAACTTCCCTCTCCAATTGCCTTCCTCCTAATTTCCTCATTCAAAATAGAACCCCTTACACCATCAAAAGTAAGATTGGGGCTATTCGAAGGTGAAACAACCAATGTTTCCCATGAATCAGGTAAGGTCATCAACACGAAGATGGTGCTGAGCTTATCATCAAATGCAAGTAATCCGGAGTCTTGTAATTGTGAGAGGGTACCTGTAAGGGCAGATAAGTGCTTCGGAGCACTTTTTGACTCATCAAGCAGCATACCAACTAGCTTACACATAAGATGCAAAGCGTGGTATTTTTATAGGTAACCTTCAACTTCTCCCATACCTCAAAAGCACTCGTAAGGCCCTTCAGATCCACTAAAATTTCATCTGATACAACCATCTTGATATAAGTGATGGCCTTCTTTGTTTAGGTTCGTCCATGCTTCATCTATCCTATCTTTAGGCTTGACTTCCTCGAGAGCCCCTTCACAATCATTAAGGAAGAGGATGCCAAGCATTCTCTCTTTCCACAAATCAAAGCTTCTACCCTCAAATCTCTTGATGACAAACAAGTATTTGACATCAAAGGAGGTAGAAGACAGGTTTGCACATCGAGAGCTTCAAAATTTCACCCAAAACGGTAAAATTCACACGCTATCCTCTATGCAATCACCTCACGACGCTATAGCTGAAAAAATTTGACCAAAAACTATTCAAAACTTAGAGAAGCCAATTTTTGAAATTTCTTGCAAAAAAAATTCAAAAAAAACCATCAAGCTTTAATTGCATCAAAAACAATAAATTTGTTGTTTTTCAAGTTTCAACCACAAAAGGCATATATGGATGCAAAACAGAGTCAATGGGTGTTTGTTTCCACAAAAGCCTCAATTTTTGCAACAATATGACATGTAACAATTTTTTTCAAGCAAGTATGTACTTCCACAATCCTTATACATGTACTCCCACTTGAAATGAGAAAAAACCTTTGTAACTACTAACAAAGGATATGTAAATGAAAAACATGCGGAGCAAGATCTAAAAATGACCCATGGGAATAAAAGAAGCACAATAGAAGAGGTTCTCCACGATTAAAGTCTCTAAAAAATTCAAAATTTGCTTCAACTTTGATATGGGCCGAAGTAATCCTCCAATAACAGCACTTTTATCATAAAAAATGAAGGTTTTTCACAATGAACTTCTCCCAAACGCAAGAAAATGCCTTAAACTTAGCATACGCTGAAGTAGAAAAGCATTTGGAGCAACTTCGTCGTAATAGAACAGCTCAAAGATCCGATACCAATTGAAAGAGGCCACGGAAAGCTACGTGGTGGTTTGCTAGGTTTATCCAAACACCAAGGAAGTGGGCTCCTTCATGAGGAGAGAGAAAGTAGAGAGAGAAACCTATGCAAAAATTTGGAGAATAAGGAGAAGCTCAAATTTAAGAAGTCTCATTCGAGTTATGAGAGTTTTAGGACTAAGTCTTCTTGATAAATGACTTTTAGTTCATTTGCCCATGTTCACACATGCCACATGGCCAATGATCAAAAGTCATATAAATAATGTAAGTGCCTATAACTCCCCAATTTGGGGTCCAAAAAATATAAGAAAAATATGTCTAGAAAGCTCTCGAAGAGCCCTATCACTTGCAAGGGTTAAAATATACAAAAAGAGAGTCCTTAGGGCCTTTATCCCAACAACATGTTACACATGCAAATGCCTTAAATGAGCCCACGATTCCTACTTACAGGACTCTTTCCCAATCAAGACTATATATGACCATCACGATGTTCGATGAGGCTCGAGACGTAACACTTCCCCCCTCATTCCTAAATGTTGTCCTAAGAAATCTTCTATGACCATCACGATGTTCGATGAGGCTCGAGACATAACACTTCCCCCCTCATTCCTAATTGTTGTCCTAAGCAATCTTCTAGAATATAGAACTCGCAAATCAATTCCTAAATAATCTAAGCCAACTCCCAAGTTGGAGCTTATGGTATGTACTTCCACATAATTAAGAACTCAAGATAAGAAGCCCTAAAGGACTCCTTAGTCCTTTGATCAAGCACTTACTTAGGCTCCAATGAAATATACCATGTAGAGTCATCAAAGCCTTTATCTCCTCCTAAGGCATCACCAATCTTCCTTCCCAAGCCACTCTTTCAAGCAACTCGCGTGAAAATCAAGATGAACTTTGATTCCTTGATGCAATTCGAGCTTATACGACACTCAAGTTACCTTCCTAATGATCCGAAAAAGACCACAAAGCTTGGACGATAACACCACCTTTTTATCTGAACCATCTCAATATCTCGAAGAACCATATAAACTATTAAAGATAATGAAGGTTACAATGCCTATTAGCATAAAAGTGAGCATGGTCTTGTATTGTTTTTATGCTTTCACTCACAATCTCTAGCATTCCTTGCATATCTTGCAAAAAATCAACTAAAAAGATGAATTGCACGATGCACCTCTCAGAACCATGTGGCGATTGGCACTCTAAGCTCATAATTGTACATCACTGTAGACAAGCTTTACCCAACCGAAGGCTTAGTATTAGCATGAGCAAGCTTAATTTGGGGAAGATTGATGGAGTTTGAGGTCTACGGAAGCACGCGAAAAGCACAAGGAAGAAGAAGAAGCTTGAAGCAAAACACACAATATTGAATGTATTACCAAGGGAATGTACAAAGATACGTAACCGATTAGGGCTATAGGCGTATATACAAGTGGGGGAGGAGAAACCTCCTAAAGAGGTAAAAAAGTGCCAGAGCCGTCCTTGTGTGTTCACACATATTACTACCAAAATATGTCAACAAATCCCCCCTCGGAGTGATGCGGTAAACAAGAAACAGGCACTCATGTATAAAGAAGTGCCAAGATATGTGGAATCAATCCACAGAAGGAAGTAAGCCCAAAGCTTTGCGGAAAGCTTCAGACTTCCCCGTAGGCATAGCCTTTGTGAAAATGTCTGCAACGTTCTCTTGTGTCGACACATATGCCAAACTGATCTCTCGAGCAGAGAATCTCTCTGTGACATAATGATAGTGCACCTCAATGTGCTTAGTGCGAGCATGGAACACAGGGTTCCTTGCAACTTCCAATGCACTTTGACTCTCGGTGAAGATGATGGTGGAAGAAGACTGACCAACACCCAAATCAGCCACAAGGCGTATGAGCCACACCCACTAACAGTCGTTGTGAAAGCTTCCCTATACTCAACCTCACAACTAGAAGTGGCCACAGTAGGTTGCATCTTGCTAAGCCAAGATATGCATGAGCTACCAAGCATGAAGCAAAAACCATTGGTGGACACACGAGTGTCATCGCAACCAACCTCGTCAAAGTCAAAAAAAGCATGTAAATCTGGCGATAGTGATCCCCTCTTGGGATAAAACAATCAAAGTAGTCGAGTACCACTCAAGTAGTGAAAGATGCGCTTAACCATCGGCCAATGCTTGACACCTCGGCAATGCATAAACTTGCTCATCTGTGAGACAACGAATTGAACATCTGACCGAGTAATGCATAAGTAAATCAAGCATCTAACAGCATGTTGATAGAGAACAGCATCAAGTGCATCTCAAGCATCATGAAGGCTCAACCGTAAACCTATTTCCATAGGAGTGGCAATAGGTTTGCAGTTTTCAAGGCCAAAATGCTGCAATAATGTGTCCATATATTTTGTTTGACACAAGGCTATTCCTCCATCAGCTTGCATAAATTGAATGCCCAAATAATGATACACATGCCCCAAATCTGACATCTCAAATGAGGTGTGCTAATCAGCCTTAAAATCAGAAATATGTTTCTCATTGGGACCAATCATCAACATAGACAACAATGATCGGAAGTACATCATTTGCACGCTTTAACTTATAAGGTGCTCTCAGTTGGATTGTTCTCAAAACCATGTGCAATCAAGTAGGCATGTATCTTTCCATACCAAGCACGTGGTGCTTACTTCAAACCATATAATGCCTTTTTCAACATGCACACTTTGTTTTCATGCCCTTTCTGCACAAAACCACGAGGCTGAAAAACATACACTTCTTTATGCAAGTCACCATTCAGAAATGTCTGAATGGGCTGAAAAACCACAGAAATGCAGTTTTCATGTCTGATTGATGTACATTCCAACCATGATCAGCTACAAGTGCACCGATGCTACGAGCAGTAGTCATTCGGCATGTACGAGCAAAGGTCATATCAAAATCAATGCCTTTTTCTTGAGCATAACCTTTTGCAACAAGACTAGCCTTAAACTTGTCAATTGTTCCATCTTGCACTTCAGCTTGTATACCCATTTAGTGCCAATGGCCTTCTTAACAGGAGGCAAGTCACATAAAGACCAAGTACCATTCTTCATAATAGCATCATATTCTGATTACATAGCATCCATCTAATTTTCTGAATTTTGTGCTTCATCAAACAAAATAGGCTCATTCTTATTACAAAGACTAGAGGTAGACATAGCATAGCAATCTCATGCAAAAGAAGCACTACGAGAGCTTGAACTAGTACGATATGACATAGGTGTATCTAATTTGCTATCTCGCAAAGCCTGCAATAGCCAGTTAGGCATTGTTTTTGCCTCCTCTATATTAGACCTCTCATCAACAAGTGCATAATGTAAATCTACATCAGAAATGGAATGATCTATATCATCATGTGGAACCTACAAAGGCTAAGAAATTGCCTCATTTGGACCAGCAATAAACTGTCCACCTGTAAAAAGAGGCAACAAGGTGTCATACATATCTTTGGAGCTAACCGATGTCTCCTAGTACATGAAAGTAATGGCTGAATTGCATCTTCCACAAAAACAACATCACGGCTAACCAAAATGTGTTTCGTATGTGGATGATATAGACAATAGCCTTTGCTTTCAGAACTATATCCAATAAAAATGTATTTCACTACTTTATCATCCAATTTCTTGCACTGTTGTTCAGGCACTAATGCATATGCCAGACAACCAAAGACACGCAGAGCAACAGATGGCTTGCGACCATGCCAAGCCTCATATGGAGTGATAGACTCCAATGCTTTAGTGGGACACCTGTTAAGTACATATGCTGCACACATAACAACCTCAAGCCAGAAACTATGTGGTAAAGTCTGACTCTTGACCATACACCTCGCAGTCTCCATGAGTGACATATTCTTCCTTTCAGCAACTCCATTTTGTTGAGGTGTATACGGCATTGTACACTGATGTTTTATCCCATGTTTAACAAGCAATGCATTAAAATCAAAAGACATATATCCACGGAGGGTGCCCATTTTACATGCTGGCAGATTTTCAACCAAAACGAGAAACTGTTTGAAGCACAAACACTTCAAACTTTGCTTTCAAAGGATATATCCATGCATGCCTAGAAAAATCATCAATGAAAGTCACGAAGTATAGGTAGCTCCCAAAAGAAGGTGTTTGCATAGGACCACAAACATCATTGAGAACAAGTTGCAATTTTTTAGTAGCTCATAGGGAACCATCTTTTGCAAAGGAGGAACGCTACATTTTGCCCAAAATACAACCTTCATAACATGTTTACCAAGTGCCTCAAGTTTGGACAGAGAGGACCACATTTCCGATTTTTGTAGGCATAGCAAACTAGCAAAATTCAGATGACCAAAGCGTGCATGCCAAAGCTTTGCATATGACATAGCCTGAGAATCTTGAACTCCACCTGAGATCTTGAACTCCGCCTGAGAATCTTGAACTCCACATGCTGAATCATTCACAGATATCGCATAATTTATGAGCTTATACGATCCATGACATAGAATGCAAGAAGTAATAATGACGTTGCCATTTGACAAGTCATGACCTGTATATCTAGCATCAACAAATTTCACAACCAAGCCAATCTAGGCTAATGCTGAAATTGATAACAGATTTTTCTTGATCCCTGGCACAAATAAAGCATCCAACAACGTAAAAGAACTACCATATGCAATAGTCAAAATGATCTTACCAATTCCCATGAAAGGATAAGAGGCGTTATTGGCGCATGTGACAGTATTCCTTGTACGGGAAGGCTAAAGTGAAGTGAAGAGACTGCGCTTCGAGGTACTATGCTTGGTTGCCCCACTATCAAAGTACCAAACATATGAGTCTACTGCAAACATACATTGTTCATGAGAAGATGGGTCATAACTGCAATCAGTAGTACATGCCCATACTCCATTCTTCACAAGATTAGCTGCCTCAGTTTTAGGTGTAGAGGCCTCTGCAACCACCATTCAAGCCTCTTTCTTCTTTGTCTCTTTTAATGCCAATTTCGGACAACTCTTTATGCCATGATCGTTTCCTTTACTGTACTTGCAAAACAATTTTTGCTTGCCTCTTTTTTCTTTGTCTCTTTTAATGCCAATTTCGGACAACTCTTTATGCCATGATCATTTCCTTTACAGTACTTGCAAAACAATTTTTGCTTTTTTGATTTCTTCTCATCTTTGTCCTCCTCCTTTGATTGTGAAGCATTAGCAGATTTCTGCTTATTAGTAGACGAGCTCCATTTAGCTTTGCCCTTCTAACCAGCCATGAAAGCTTGATACGCAACACGCATAATGGACCTGTTTTGCCTAGACTGATCTTCCTCCAACAGAATTGAGACTAACTCCTCAAATGTTAAGGCATTTGGATTTCCTTTCATCATCAATCGAAGAGTAGAAGCAAAACTCTAACCATTCAGAGGTCAGAGTTGTATGCACAAGTGAAATGTCTGGCAAGACTTCATCATCAAAAACCAATTGCTCCTTTAAATCTTTGATCTTTGTCAAAAAACTGTCCATGGAATCTCCTTCATTCATGTGCTCACTCTCCAACTTTTTTCGAAGGTAAGCAACACGAGCCTCATTTCTTGCATGTTATAAAGTGGTAAGTGTATCCAAAGCATCCTTAGCATTTTTGCAAGAGTGAATGTGAGGAAGAAAGGCACGTTTTACAGACAAGGCTATTAATGCATTTGACTGAGCATCTCTTCCATCCCAACGAAGTTGCTCTACAGTAGGTGAAGAAGGAACCACAGTAGGAATAGAAACCTGAAGAACATCATCTTCAACACCATCCGCATCATCTTCAATAACTGTATTTGCAGATGTAAAAGGACGTTTTTCAACACCCTGCACAATATCCACAATCCTTTTGCCACCAATACATGACAAATCATATATGCCCATAATGGGTAATTGGTACCATGAACTTATCCTCAACCGTCAACATACGGAACACATAACTACTTTCAACCATGGCCACTGACTAAAATACCCTGATGCAAAAAAATGACTTTATCTCAAAAAGTTGAACAGAACTACTCTGTCGGGTTCTGCTAAATCTATAGTAGACTTCAAGGAGCTTATACTAACGAACCAAAACTTGCATACGATAGTGCATTCGGAGGCCGAAATGAGCTCAAATCTCGACTTCGATACCACACACCGAAGCTGTTTTGAACTCCTAATCGCCCCGAGTATGCGAACCAATTTTTGTACGATTCTAAGACTGTGACTAGAGGGGTGTCAACAATGCCCTAGATGAATCGACGACCTTCTCTAATACCAATTGTTGGAGTTTGAGGTCTGCAGAAGCACGTGAACAGCACAAGGAAGAAGAAGAAGAAGCTTGGGGCACAACACAAATTACTGAATTATTTACCAAGAGAATGTACAAAGATAAGTAACCTCTTAGGGTCATAGGCGTACATACAAGCTCGGAAAAAAACCCTCCTAAAGAGGGAAAAAAATGCCCTGCAGTCCTAGTGTGTTCACACAAATCACTACCGAAATATATCAACAAAGATGACTCTCCAAATCATACTAATGATGAGAGACATATGCATGGAACATGTTGTCCATGGTCTAATTCCCCTTTTCTATTTCTCCATCAATCTAAGGATGATCCAAGGAAGACAAAGACAATTGGCTTTCCAACGTTTGAAAAACCATCCTCCAAAAATTGCTCGTAAACTCAATGTCTCAATCACTAAAAATATCCTATGACAACCCATTCAGTTTATACCAATGCTCCATGAAGAGCTAAGCTCACTCATCACTCTTTACATGGTCCGCATTAGCATTAATCTCACCATCTTGGTGAGTCAATCCACAACCACCCAAATAACATCATGACCCCTCTAGGACCAAGTTAATCCAATCACAAAGACCATAAAAATGGATGATCATTTACTACCGAAAAGATGTAATACATGTAAGCTGATGCTAACTTCACTCCCGCACATGCTTGTTTATGAAGGCTCTCATACACAAAGAATTGGCTCCCCTTGCTCCTTCCTCGAGCTCGAAGCATCCCATACCACCCATGCAAGAGGGTGAGAAGCATATCAAGTTGAGCCATCCCAACTCCATGAGCTCTGATGGTTTTGTGCACTTTGCCTTGTCTCCTCGTACCAACAAAGAGCTTCTCTGAAACCAATGTTAGATCCCACAAGATCCTCCCTGTTGGACAAGTCAACTTTCAAGACACAAGCCATATTCACAAACAATAGAATGAAGGACATCAGACTTACCCCCTTGGCTGTCGATCCAATACTAGCTCACCCCCAAGACAGATGTCCTTAAGTTTTAAGGACACGAAGGACACGGTAGTCAGTTGCTCTTTACGTCCTTCAAGGTTGCTCTCCTTTTGGTTATGTTGGTCCTAGACATGGCCTTTCCCATAGCAATTTCTTTGTCTCTATTCATTAAGGATTGCTCCTAAAACTCCAAACGAAGATGTGCACTAGCAAATAGTGAGACCAAAAAAGCCTCGCAAGACTCATGTGTTATCATAGGGAAGACCACCAAAGGCTCCCAAGACTCGAGTAGTATCATGAGTAAAGATATTGCCTTCATCATTTCATCAAAGACCTATGGCCCCGCATCTTGCAATGGATTGAGTATCATGCTAAATGTCAATAGGTGTCGTTGTTAGTTTACCCTCTTCTAGTCAAAAAAAGACATCAATCTCCTCATGTGATGAACCTTGTTCACTTTAGTTGATGTCTCCTATAACTTTAAATGATACAATGATGTTTTGAGAGCCATGGTCTTGCGATTGAGCACTTTCCATGCAACTTCATTTGCATTGTTGGGTGCATTTTTCTCAAGAGGCCATAAAATCCACTCTCCATCCTCACTTTCTATACATGGAATCTAGTTCTATTGAACTGCTTGAGCTTGAATGCAACATGTGGTATATTGTTATAGCACCCCTCAAAAATTCCCTACTAACTTGACAAAGTCCAAGCCTTATTCACAAAACATAAAAGGATGGACATAATACTCACCTCTAAGCCATAAAGTCAGGCTCATGCTTGAGCCTAGGAGTTCACATCTACTCAGCTAGCCATCACCACAAGAGGTTGTATCCTATATCACTAACACCAACAAAAGAACAAGTGCATAAGTGAGTCCCCCATAGGAGTCATCCAAGTGCATACACAAGGATATGTACAAATGGAAAAGTAGTCCCACTTATGGAACTCGCTTAAGGAGGTGGACAATTTATTATTTCACACGTCTTTCCTTTTCCATTTGGTTGAACATAGCTACAAGCACCCATCTAGATGTCCAAAGGAAGTGAGCCTTAAGGACATAACATACAACTTCCATAAGGAATGATGAGAGGAGGAAATCATTAAGGGGTAAATGCTAACAATGAAAATTATAAGACACAAGGAAAAATCGAATGCAACTTAAGGGATGCTTATAAGACAAAAAAATAGAATAAATCAAGCATGCACTTATGGTGAGCTCTCGTATCAGTTGTTAAGGAAAACGTAGCAATAAGTGTTAAAAAAAGGGGTTGAACCAAGAACATCTATAAATAGAAGGAAGCCCCACTATGTGTGAATAAGAAAACATGAAGCATGACCCAAATTGGGTGAGGATAAAGAAAATACAGCCATTCGACAAATTACAAGAACATATTAGCATCTCAAAAAGTTTTGTAGATCAACACACCATAGTAGAGAAAGTTAAAAATGCAAGTAAATAGGAGAGTAGAGACATAGCGAAGAAAACATAGCAAGAAAAACATGAGAAAGCCCCAACTTCTTGCTAGAGTAGACCTTAACACAACGATCTCTCTCATTTGGACTTGTCCTTCCATAGCGGAAAGGGGCATCTTTGTTGTATATGACATTATTAAGGAGCCACATCCCACTTTGCAGCCCCAAAAATACATGGAAAATGAAGTAAAATATATGTTAATCTTTTTATACTAGCTTTTAACAAGGTCCAATACAAAAAAAACAACAAAAAAGGGGTTATAGTACATGAAGCTAAAATAACATAGGGTCTTCCTCCTAACATAAGAAGGGACACGAAAAATTACATCCCACGTGAGTCTACATGCCCCCTATTAAAGAAGTATGGTTGTCCATGAATAGTTACACACTTTGATTGATTGTTGTATCTTTTGGATCAAAAGTCCAATCCTTTGAATGATAATTGCAACCTTTGAACAAAGAGAGAATAAATGAAACCCTTCCATGGGAAACATCAACCTTTCACAAAAAATTGTACCCTTTCACTGAGTTATACTCATGAGCAAAGATACGTATCCTTCAAGGGAAAGATAATGTCCTCTCAAAAATCCAACTATTCAATGAAGAAGTAAATTTTCCCGATAAAGTTTTGCCTCTCATATGAAAAATCATAACTATGGTACAATAGCCCTTGCAATTTGCCTCATTTGTACTTCTAGAACAATTAGATCATCAGATCATGAGAAAAATAAGCATCGAGCATCAGACATCTTCTTAAGAAAGACTTTGGTTTGCATCATCTTCATGAGCATAAATCTTAGAAACATGTTCATAACATTGACCATTGCATTATGGAAATGTACATGTGACTTCTATTACAAAAGGAATACTTGGTGTTTGCATGATGTTGTTAACCATGTGAATCCATGTAAAGCACTCCATCATGGAATCCGCATATGCAATGGATGCTTGTCCTTCTTATGGAGCAAGTGATCAGCATCATTTTGATGAGCATGACACATGTTATCATCGAGTTCACAATCACCCGGTTGATGTCCCATTGAACCAGCTTGAGACATTGTATCATGGGAATAAGTGATTGGCAACAAGTGATTGGCATCATTTTGATGAGCATGACAAATGTTATCATTGAGTTTACAATCGCATATGCAGATCTATCCCCATATGCAATGGATCTTGGGTCCTTATGCACCAAGTGATTGCCATCATTTTGATAAGCATGACAAATGTTATCATCGAGTTCACAATCACCCTCTTTATGTCCAATTGAACCAGCTCGAGGCATTGAAAAGCTAGATAGAAGAAGCTAATCTCCATTTTAATGCACGATTTTAATGTCTTCGACACTACACGTCAAATTTGAATCATGATATGTGTAAATGAGAACTAAAAATTGCCAATCCCCAACACATAGACATTGTTATCTTCAGGTGAAGCTTTGATGAAAATTCCCTCCACAGTATAAGCTAAGAGCATGCCTCTGAACTAGTCATCTTCCCATAATTCAAGCAAGGCCTCCAAAACTCGATGAATTCCAAAATATAAGGCTACAAATTCATGGTGTTTTAAAGCTTAACAAAATTATGTTTTCAGGTTCATCTATGTCCATGCAAACGTTGGAGGCATGTTCAATAAAACAAAGCAAAGTTGATGCATGAATCTAGAAAATGGCATTGTGGCAGTTTACTGATGGGGTTCTTTGCAGTTTCGCCAGGTTGTAGAGAGCATTCAAAGAACTACCTGGCTAACATTCATGAGCACTAATTTGGGCCAATTAATGTACTCTTAGCTGTGTAATCATTTTGACTTCTATATTCATAGTTGGTGAAAGATAGAGAAACCATAAGAATTGCACAAACAGCTTTTTTACCTTGTGAAGTGGCCCTTATTCTACCACATCAAAGCGATAGGCTAGGCAACTCAAATTTAAAAGATCCCCAAAAAAAGGCTTTAAAAGATAAACACAAATGCAGATGTACATAAGTGAAGAGCATTCATGCCACTAATTTTTTGTTTAGAACATACATGAAATACAGTTTCATCTCATACACAAGAAGGAAAAAAACCCGAACAACTCTGATGCAGAATCCAATTCCAGAGAGAATATTATGAATTTTATTTTTGCCAATATCATTATTTATCACATGTCTCTATCATACGCTTGCTTCCATAGAGTGTCTGAGGATTGCTAATCTGATACGACAACAATCTCAAAAACTTCAATAACCACATGGTCAATGTAAGATTTAGAAAATGCAAGGTAACTAACCTGCAAGCTTAAGAATGGACCAATGGGAATCTTTTTGGTAAGCAATCTGAGGTCTGCTTGTCTTGGCTCAAAAAGAACCTTCCATTTACGATCCTCTGAAAGAGGCTTAATGACAAACTTGGGCTTGCAAGCATTTGTGCCAGACAAATCAAACTGCAAAGTCAAATATACATGATTTGATCAAGACTTCAACTGGAAACATCCTTTACTTTGAACATGGAAACTTTGCACACCTCTAAGTTGGCTCCGATTTGATAACCCTCAACGTGCTGTCGAAACTTCAAGAGAAAGTCTTTTGGCATCCATTCAATGCTATACAGATCATTCCAAGAGGATGGAGCATCTTCATGATTGCTACTTGTCTCCAAATCTTGGTTCTCCGTGTTGGACATAGGTATCGGCTCCATTTGAAGAGCATTTGCCTTCCTGTTGTTCTCGACTGTCCTTCTCAAAGTCAAATTTGTAGTTTGCTCGTTCGTTGTGCGTGGATTTTGACTCCCCATCGCTTTATTCAGATCATACCTGAATTCATGATGACCGCTTCAAATTTAAATAGATATTGTATGCGAAACTCTCTCTCTCTCTCTCTCTCTCTCTCTCTCTCTCTCTCTCTCTCTCTCTCTCTCTCTCTCTCTCTCTCTCTCTCTCTCTCTCTCTCTGTGACACACAAATATATAAAAGGAAATCCCACTTCTACCTGCGCAGACGTGGGTTTCTACTCCTCAGCAGACAGACTTCCTGCAGTTGCGCTCGTCGCCATCCTTGGAAGTCCCAAGCAAGAGGCAACACACAGGCGATTTTTTCTTTCGCTGCTACCGAGGCAACGACAGCTCTTGTCAGTCGAACTTGCCAACTTAAGCGCTGTATGATTTATATCGTCGTGGCACGAGAAGAGATTGCTGACCACAAGTCTGAGTAGCCATTCAACACCCAAAAAAATTATGCGCTTCGGAACTTCGGAAGGTATCAATATGCCGCCTTTTTTTCTATAAGGATGTTCTGCCGAAGCTTTCTCTCCGTTGCTTCAATCGATTGAAAAAAACAACTCGGAGCATAGTACCCATGGGCTCCCCATGTCCCACAAAGCAAGGGTTAAGACGGTGTGAAGGCAAATACTACAACATTGATGGTCCATAACTTGTCAACTGCCCCTAGCAAGGTTTCAACCCCCAAACTTGTCTCAAGAGGCGAGAGTCCCATCGAGCTGAACCAACATGCATGGACAATGTGCTCTTTACTTTTCATTGCATGTTGCAAGTTAGTGTGTGATAAATAAAATCGTCTCCACCTACTCTTCCATTAGGCTTGAAATTAGAAATCCTCTTCCACTAAGAGGAGCACCTTCACTTTCAAGGGCTTTATGCTCAACCAATTTGCACGTATTGAATCTTGAACCTTCAATCCAATGTACAGTGTGATTATCGTTACGGCATGCATCCTTAACTCTTTTTAAACAATCTTGATTAAATCTATGTTTACACAATGATGACTATTAAAGAAGCAAAACAATTCAAAATTTTCTCTCCTTTCACCCATTCATGTGAGAAAACATTTCTGGGCACATGACATGTTGTAGGAATTTTTTACTAATATGAAGCCAGAACATCTCTTTATCACACAAGGCATGTTTCATTGAGATTAGTTGGAGGATTTTCTACTATTTAGGTGGATGTACCCAAATACAAAATGTGGAAGCATGGTAGGAAGTATTCATAAATATGAGAGGTTCGATGCCATGTTATCAACACCTAATCTCGTCCTTATCATGATATAAACATGATACAAACTTTATGAATGAAATCAAATGTGAAAGAAGAAGAGAGTTAAATAGCTTATATATATATATATATATATATACACACACACACATACATACATACATGTGTATATACATACACATATGTATATATGTATATATACATAGATACATACATACATATATTCATACACACACACACACACACACACATATATATATATATATATATATATATATATATATATATATATATATATATATATATATATATATATATATATATATATATATATATATATATATGTGTGTGTGTGTGTGTGTGTGTGTGTATGTATGTATGTATGTATGTGTGTGTAGTGTATGTATGTATGTATATATATATATATATATATATATATATATATATATATATATATATATATATATATATATATATATATATATATATATATATATATATATATATATATATATATATATATATATGTGTGTGTGTGTGTGTGTGTGTGTGCATATATCTATATGTATACACACATAAACACACATATATATGTGTGTGTGTGTATATATATATACTACACACACACACACACATATATATAGTCACATAATCCTAGTAGGAGATGGTTGAACCATGTCTCAAGAAAGAGAATTAGGAACTTATCCTCAACCATGGCTTTTGGGGCAAGTGTTTAGCCCATCACACTCCTAATCAGGAGGTTGTGTGTTCAATTCCCAACATTGGTATTAGAGCCTAGTTGAGCTTGGGCAAGATGGAGGTAAGACGCCTCAATTTTGGGCACTTGGGAAGTGCTTGATTGCAGGTGAGTGTGCAATTGGCCAAGAAGGAAGGCACATGGGCATTTGGGCCCCAATGGAGGGTTGGATAGGTCCAAATATATATATGTGTGTGTGTGTGTGTGTATGTATGTATGTATGTATGTATGTATGTATGTATGTATATATATATATATATATATATATATATATATATATGTGTGTGTGTGTGTGTGTGTGTGTGCGCATATATCTATATGTATACACACATAAACACACACATATATATATGTGTGTTTGTGTACATATATATATTACACACACACACACACATATATATATAGTCACATAATCCTAGTAGGAGATGGTTGAACCATGTCTCAAGACAGAGAATTAGGAACTTATCCTCAACCATGGCTTTTGGGGCAAGTGTTTAGCCCATCACACTCCTAATCAGGAGGTTGTGTGTTCAATTCCCAACATTGGTATTAGAGCCTAGTTGAGCTTGGGCAAGATGGAGGTAAGACACCTCAATTTTGGGCACTTGGGAAGTGCTTGATTGCGGGTGAGTGTGCAATTGGCCAAGAAGGAAGGCACATGGGCATTTGGGCCCCAATGGAGGGTTGGATAGGTCCAAAATAGGTCCATGCACTAGAATCTGAGGCTAGTGGACGTGCTCAAACGTGGAGAAGGGACACAAGTTATATAGTGTGGAGAATGAGTTCTCATATGCGCAACGAAAACGTGTAGTGAATCCTTGTATGTCTAGCACTTGGACAAATAGCTGCACCTTAGATAGCTTGCTTCTCTCAACACAAAACTCAAATGGACTTGTGCCTTTATTCAATCAAAGTAGACAAAAGAGAGCTTTCTAACAAGCTATAAATAACTTAATGTGGACACGTTTTGACTAGGAAATGCAACTAACAAATATCAGATATTTATCCACACCAGTATGCTAAAGAACTGAACTTCACTCTCGAACTGATAACTCCATATATCCTTTGATAAAGATATTTGGGATAGAGAAAGTAAAAACAAATAGCTTTCCAACAAGCTAAAAATCAAGTAATTTGGATGAGTGTTGGTTAGGAAACTCAGCTGACCGAAATAGACCACCTAAGCACATAAGTATATTAAAAAATTGGACTTCACTCTCTGACAGATATCTCACATAATATAAAATCTTTGAATGAGATATTTGAGATAGAGAAAGTAAATGCAAAGAACTTTCTAAAAAGCCAAAAATCAAGCAATTTGGATACATTTTGATTGGGAAATCTAACCGACCAAAATAGACTACTTGTCTACAAAGGTATGCTAAAAAACTGGACTTCACTCTTTGACTGATATCTCATGGAATATATAAGCTTTGAAAAAGATATTTGCAATAAAGAATTTTCACGAAATAAGCTTTCCAATGAGTGTTTAAAGCGAAGAAATGGTTACATATACACTGAGATATGAGCTTCACAACAGAGTTGTGTACAAAATGATGTTTAGTTGGAAGGAGTCTATGGGAAGACAAAATGACAAAATGACTAGATCTGACTATTGGGAGCTCTTGCCTCTTTCTCTGCTTGTTTAGAACATGCTCCCACTCAACTTTTATAACCAATGAGCATGTGAATAAGTTTGTGCATCCTTCTTAACTCACCACTTTGCCCTCTACATGCCACTAACTACAAGGCAGATATTGTATATTTTACTCATCATGAATTTTGACTAGACTTTTTTCCTTTTCTTTTTTTCTTTTCTCTCCTTTTCCTTTATCTTTATACTTGGTAAATTTATCCAAGCATAGATCATGTGAAAATGAGCTTGTACATTTATCTTCAACATATAGAAGAGTCCACAGCTGAGCATTGAGGACAATGCTCAATCTATGGGTAATGTCACGTAATCCTAGTAGGAGATGGTTGAACCACGCCTTAGGAAAGAAGATTAGGAACTAATACTCAACCATGGATTTTGGGGTAAGTGGTTGGCACATCACACTCCTAACCAGGTGGTTGTGATTTCAATTCCCAACATACACACACACACATACATACACACACACACACACATATATATATATATATATGTGTGTGTGTGTGTGTATATGTGTGTGTGTGTGTGTGTGTATATATATATATATATATATATATATATATATATATATATATATATATATATATATATATATATATATATACACACACACACACATATATATATACATACATACATACACACACACATATACACAGCTATATATATATATATATATATATATATATATATATATATATATATATATATATATATATATATATATATATATATATATAAACATACACACACACACATATACATATATAGAGAGAGAGAGAGACTAAGAGGGAGGTGATTAAGGTGGAGAGTGTTGGAGTTCAAGTTCTGTGGAAGCACGCGATTAACACAAGGAGGAAGAAGAAGCTTGGAACACAACTCACGATACTAAATTTATTATCATTAGAATGTACAAAGATAAGTAACCCATTAGGGCAATATGCGTATATACAAGAGGGGGAAAAAACCTCCTAAAGAGGGAAAAAAGTGCCTTGGTAGTCCTAGTGTGTTCACACACATCACTACCTAAATATATCAACAAATCCCCCCTAGGAGTGATGTGATGAACAAGGAGCTCGCACTCATGTATAACAAAGTGCCAAGCTATATGGAATCAATCCACAAAAGGAAGTAAGCCCAAAGCTTTGCAGAAAGCTTCAAACTTCTCCCTAGGCAAAGCCTTTGTGAAAAGGTCTCCAATGTTCTCCTACGTGGCCACATATGCCAAGTTGATGTCTCGAGCAGAGAACCTCTCCCTGACATAATGATAATGCACCTCAATGTGCTTAGTTCGAGCATGGAGCACAGGGTTCCTTGCAACTCCCAATGCGCTCTTACTCTCAGTGGAGATGGTGGTGAGAGAGGACTAACCAACACCCAAATCATCCATAAGGCGTTTGAGCCACACACACTCAACAATTGTTGTGAAAGCTTCCCTATAGTCAGCCTCACAACTGGAAGTGGCCACAGTAGGCTGCTTCTTGCTCAACCAAGGTATACATGAGCTACCAAGCATGAAGCAAAAGCCACTAGTGGACACACGAGTGTCATAGGAAACACCCTAGTCAAACTCAGAAAAAGCATGTAAATCTGGTAGTGGTGATCCCTCCTTGGGATAAAACAATCCAAGTAGTTGGGTACCCCTCAAGTAGCGAAAGATGCGCGTAACCACCTGCCAATGCTTGATACATGGACAATGCATAAACGTGCTCGTCTATGAGACAACGAACTGAATATCTTGCCCGAGGAATGCATAAGTAAATCAAGCATCCAACAGCCTATTGATAGAGAACAACATCAAATGCATCTCCAACATCATGGAGACTCAATCACAAACATGTCTCCATAGGAGTAGCAATAGGTTTGCAGTCTTCAAGACCAAAACACTGAAATAATGTGTCAATATGTTTCATTTGACAAAGAGCTATTCTGCCATCAACTTGCATAAACTGGATGTCCAAATAATGATGCAAACACCCAAATTTGACATCTCAAATGAGGCATGTAGATCAGCCTTAAAATCAACAATATGCTTCTCATGAGGACCAGTGAGCGGCATCTCATCAACATACACAACAATGATCAAAAGCACATCATTAGCATGCTTAACATATAAGGTGTTTTTAGATGGATTGTTCTCAAAACCATGTGCAATCAGATAGGCATGTATCTTTTCATACCAAGCACATGGTGCTTGCTTTAAACCATATAATGTCTTCTTTAACCTGCACACTTAGTTTTCATGCCCTTTTTGCAGAAAGCCATGGGGTTGAAAAACATACACTTCTTCATGCAAATCACCATTGAGAAATGCAATTTTAAAGTCCAATTGAAGTATATTCCAACCATGATGAGCTACAAGTGCACAAATGCTACGAACAGTAGTTATTCGGCAAGTAGAAGCAAATGTCTCATCAAAATCAATGCCTCTTTCCTGAGCATAACCCTTTGCAACAAGCCTAGTCTTATACCTATCAGATGTTGCATCAGGCTTACACTTAAGCTTGTATACCCACTTAGTGCCAATGCCCTTCTTGCCAAGAGGCAAGTCACATAAAGACCAGGTACCATTTTTCATCATAGCATCATATTCAGATTGGATAGCAGCCATCCAATTTTTTGAATTTTGTGCTTCATCAAACGAAACAAGCTCATTCCCATCATAGAGACTAGAGGCAGCCATAGCATGGCATTCTCATGCAAAAGAGGCACTATGAGAGCCTTAATGAGTACGATATGATAGAGGTGCATCTAATTTGTTGTCGCACAAAATCTGCACTAGCCATTTTGGCATAGTTTTTTCCTCCTCAATATCAGTTCTCTCATCAACAAGTGCATCATGCAAATCTGCATAAAAATGGAACGATCTACATCATCACATGAAACCTATAAAGGCTAAGAAGTTGTCTCATTAGGACCAGCACTAGACTATCCACCTGTAAAAAGAGGCAACAAAGTATCATACATGTCTTTGGAGCTAACAAATGTCTCCTTCGTACATGAAAGTAGTGGTTGAATAGCATCTTCCACAAAAATAACATCATGGCTAACCAAAATGTGTTTAGTCAGTGGATGATACAGATGATAGCCTTTGCTTTCAGAACTATATGCAACAAAAATACATTTCATTGCTTTATCATCCAATTTCCTGCATTGTTGTTCAAGCACTAATGCATATGCAAATCAATCAAAAGCACATAGGTGAGTAACAGATGGCTTGCGACCATGCCAATCCTCATATGGAGTGATAGACCGGAATGCTTTAATGGGACACTTGTTAAGTACATATGCTACACACATGACAGCCTAAAGCCAAAAACTATGTGGTAAAGCTTGACTCTTGACCATAGACCTCGCCATCTCCATGAGTGACCTGTTCTTTTGTTCAACAACTCCATTTTGTTGAGGTGTATACGGCACCATGCAATGACGTTTTATCACACATTCAACCAGAAATATATTATAGTTAGAAGACATATATTCCCCTCTCGATCAGAATGGAGGGTGCCCATTTTACATGCTGACAGATTTTTAGCCAAAACCAAAAACTGTTTGAAGCACATAAACACTTCAGACTTTGCTTTCAATGGATATACCCATGCATGTCTGAAAAAATGATCGATGAAAGTCACTAAGTAAAGATACTTCCCAGAAGAGGGTGTTTGCATAGCAACACATACATCACTGTGAACAAGCTGCAATTTTTTAGTAGCTCGAACTGAACCATCTTTTGGGAATGAGGAATGCTTCATTTTGCCCAAAATACAGCTTTCACATACATGTTTACCAGGTGCCTCAAGTTTGGGTAGAGAGGACACCATTTCAGATTTTTGCAGGCATAACAAACTAGCAAAATTCAGATGACTGAAGCGAGCATGCGAAAGCTTTGCATATGACATAGCCTGAGAATCATGTACTGCACGTGCCAAATCATTCACATATTTTTCATAGTCTATGATCTTATATAGCCCACAACATAGAATGTCAGAAGCAATAATCACATCGCCATTTGACAGATCATGAACTATAGATTTGCCATCAACAAATTTCACAACCAAGCCAATCTTGGCTAAAGCTGAAACTGATAACAAATTCTTCTTGATCCCTAGCACAAATAAAGCATCTGACAATGTAAAAGAACTACCATAAGCAGTAGTCAGAATGATGTTACCAACTCCCATGATAGATAAGAGGAGCTTTTGGTGCATATGATAGTATTTCCTGTAGGGGAAGGCTTGAGTGAAGTGAAGAAACTGTGTTGCGACGTAATATGTTTGATTGCCCCACTATCAAAGTACCAAACATCTAAGTCTACTGTAGACATACACTATTCAGGAGAAGATGGTTCAAAACTACAAACAATAGTAAATGCCCATTCTTCATTCTGCACTAGATTAGTAGACTCTATTTTTGGGGTAGAGGCCTCTGCAAAAATCATTCCAACCTCTTTTTTGTTTGCCGCTTTAGCAGCCAGTTTTGGACATCTCTTTATGACATGAACACTTGTATTTTTGCTTTTTTGTTTTCTTCTCATCTCTTTCATCCTTCTTTGATTGTGTAGAATTAGTAAATTCCTGCTTACTAATAGAAGAGCTCCATTTACCTTTGCCCTTCTAACTAACCAGGAAAGCTTGATCTACAATACACATAATGGACCAGTTTTGCCTAGACTGATCTTCCTACAACAAAACATAGACTAACTCCTCCAATGTTTAGGCATTTGGATTGCCTTTCATCATCAAACAAAGAGTGGAAGCAAAACTCTGATATGAATCGAGAAGACCATTCAGAATAGTCTACACAAGTGAACTCTTAGGTAAGACTTCATTAGCAAAAATTAAATGTTCCTTCAAATCTTTGATCTTCGTCAGAAAATTGTCCATGGAATCACCTTCATTCATGTCACTCTCCAACTGTTTTCAAAGGTAAGCAACACAAGCCTCATTCCTTGCCTGGTATAAAGTGGTAAGTGTATGCCATGCATTCTTAGCTATTCTGCAAAGAGTGAATGTGAGGAATAATGGCACGTTTGACAGACAAGGCTATCAATGCATGTGCCTGAGCATCTCTGCCATCCCAATGAATTTTCTCTACACTAGGTGCAACAAGAACCGTAGCATGAACAAGAACATGAAGAATATCATCATCTTCAATGACATCTGCACCACCTTTAGTAGCTGTGTTTTCAGGTGTAATAGGGCGTTTTTCAAAACCCTATACAATATTCCATAGTCCTTTTGCAACCAATACATTGTTGGAGATAGATGTCTGTAGAAGCACGCGAACAACACAAGGAAGAAGAAGAAGCTTGGAGCACAAACACACAATACTGAATGTATTATTAGAGAATGTACAAAGATAAGTAGCCCATTAGGGCAATAGGCTTATATACAAGCCGAGGGAAAAAAACCTCCTAAAGAGGGAAAAAAGTGCCCCGACGGTCCTAGTGTGTTCACACACATCACTACCTAAATATATCAACAAATCCCCCCTGGGAGTGATGCGGTGAACAAGGAGCTTGCACTCATGTATAAGGAAGTGCCAAGCTATGTGGAAATCACTCCACAAAAGGAAGTAAGCCCAAAGCTTTGCGGAAAGCTTCAAACTTCTCCCTAGGCAGAGCCTTCGTGAAAAGGTCTGCAATGTTCTCCTACGTGGGCACATATGCCAAGCTGATCTCCCCACCAGAGAATCTCTCCCTGACATAATGATAATGCACCTCAATGTGCTTAGTGCGAGCATGGAACACAGGGTTCCTCGCAACTGCCAATGCACTCTGACTGTCAGTGAAGATGGTGGTGGCAGAAGACTGACCAACACCCAAATCAACCATAAGGCGTCTGAGCCACACACACTCAACAGTAGCTGTGAAAGCTGCCCTATACTCAGCCTCACAACTGGAAGTGGCCACTGTAGGCTCCTTCTTGCTCAACCAAGATATACATGAGCTACCAAGCATGAAGCAAAAACCACTGGTGGACACACGAGTGTCATAGCAACCAGCCCAATTTGAGTCAGAAAAAGCATGCAAATCTGGTGGTAGTGATCCTCCCTTGGGATAAAACAACCCAAGTAGCCGAGTACCACTCAAGTAGCAAAAGATGCGCTTAACCGCCTTCCAATGCGTGACTCCTGGGCAACACATAAACCTGCTCATCTGTGAGACAACAAACTGAATATCTGGCCGAGTAATGCATAAGTAAATCAAGCATCCAACAACCTGCTGATAGAGAATAGCATCAAATGCATCTCCAGCATCATGAAGGCTCAATCGTAAACCTGTCTCCATAGGAGTGGCAATAAGCTTACAGTCTTCAATGCCAAAACGCTGCAATAATGTGTCAATATATTTCGTTTGACACAAAGCCATTCCACCATCAACTTGCATAAACTGAATGCCCAAATAGTGATGCAAATGCTCCAAATCAAACATCTCAAATGAGGCATGCAAATGAGCCTTCAAATCAGCAATATGCTTCTCAATAGGATCAGTGAGCAACATATCGTCAACATAGACAACAATGATCAGAAGCACATCATTAGCACGCTTAACATATAAGGTGCTTTCAGTTGGACTGTTCTCAAAACCATGTGCAACCAGATAGGCATGTATCTTCTCATACCAAGCACGTGGTGCTTGCTTTAAACCATATAATGCCTTCTTTAATCTGCACACCTGGTTTTCATGCCCTTTCTGCACAAAGCCAGGGGGCTGAAAAACATACACTTCTTCATGCAAGTCACCATTCAGAAATGCTGTTTTAATGTCCAACTGATGTACATTCCAACCATGATGGGCTGCAAGTGCACAAATGCTCCGAACAGTAGTCATACGCCATGTAGGTGCAAAGGTCTCATCAAAATCAATGCCTCTTTCCTGCGCATAACCCTTTGCAACAAGCCTAGCCTTATACCTGTCAATTGTACCATCAGGTTTACGCTTAAGCTTGTATACCCACTTAGTGCGAATGGCCTTCTTGCCAGGAGGCAAGTCACATAAAGACCATGTACCATTCTTCATTATAGCATCATATTCAGATTGCATAGCAGCCATCCAATTCTGTGCTTCATCAAAAGAAACAGGCTCATTCTCATCACAGAGACTAGACGCAGCCATAGCATAGCAATATGATGCAAAGGAGGCACTATGAGAGCCTGAACGAGTACGATATGACAAAGGTGAATCTAATTTGTTGTCACGCAAAGTCTGCACCAACCATTTTGGCATAGTTTTTGCCTGCTCAATATCAGCTCTCTCATCAACAAGTGCATCATGTAAATCTGCATCAGAAATGGAATGATCTACATCATCATATGAAACCTGCAAAGGCTGAGAAGTTGCCTCATTAGGACCAGCTTTAGACTGTCCACCTGTAAAAAGAGGCATCAAAGTATCATACATGTCTTTGGAGCTAACAGATGTCTCCTTAGTACATGAAAGCAATGGCTGAATAGCAGCTTCCACGAAGACAACATCACGGCTAACCAGAATGTGTTTATTCTGTGGATGATACAGACGATAGCCTTTACTTTCAGAACTGTACCCAACAAAAATACATTTTACTGCCTTATCATCCAATTTTCTACGATGTTGTTCAAGCACTAGTGCATATGCCAAACAACCAAAAACACGTAGATGAGAACCAGATGGCTTGCGGTCATGCCAAGCCTCATATGGAGTGATAGACTGCAGCGCTTTAGTGGGACACCTGTTCAGTACATATGCTGCACACATGACAGCCTCAAGCCAGAAACTATGTGCTAGAGCCAAGCTCTTGACCATACACCTCGCCATCTCCATGAGTGACCTGTTCTTTCGTTCAGCAACTCCATTCTGTTGAGGTGTATACGGCACTGTACACATTGTTTTATCCCACGTTCAGCCAGAAATGCATTAAAATCAGAAGACATATATTCCCCCCCTCGATCAGAACGGAGGGTGCCCGTTTTACATGCTGACAGATTTTCAGCCAAAACCAAAAACTGTTTAAAGACATGAACACTTCGGACTTTGCTTTGAGTGGATATACCCATGCATGCCTGGAAAAATCATCAATGAAAGTCATGAAGTAAAGATAATTTCCAAAAGAGGGTGTTTGTATAGGACCATAGACATCATTATGTACAAGCTGCAATTTCTGTGTAGCCCGAACTGAACCATCTTTTGGAAAGGAGGAACACTACATTTTTACCCAAAATACAGCCTTCACAAACATGTTTTCCAGGTGCCTCAAGTTTGGGTAAAGAGGACACCATTTCAGATTTCTGCTGGCATAGCAAACTAGCAAAATTCAGATGACCAAAGCGTGCATGCCAAAGCTTTGCATCTGACATAGCCTGAGAATCGTTCACTGCACATGCCAAATCATTTACTGATCTTTCATAGTCTATGAGCTTATACAACCCATGACATAAAATGCCAGAACCAATAATCACATCGCCATTTGACAAATCATGAACTGTACACCTGTCATCAACAAATTTCACAACCAAGCCAATCTTGGCTAATTTAGAAACTGATAACAAGTTCTTCTTGATCCCTGGCACAAATAAAGCATTTGACAAAGTGAAAGAACTACCATGAGCAGTAGTCAAAATGATCTTACCAACTCCCATAACAGGATAAGAGGAGTTGTTGGCGCATGAAACAGTATTCCCTGTAGGGGCAGGCTCGAGTGAAGAGAAGAAACTACGCTGGGAGGTAATATGTTTGGTTTCCCCACTGTCAAAATACCAAACATCTGAGTCTACTAGAGACATGCACTGCTCATGAGAAGATGGGTCAAAACTGCAGACAATAGTAAACGCCCATTCTTCTTCCTGCACAAGATTAGCAGACTCTGCTTTTGGTGTAGAGGCCTTTGCAACAACCATTCCAACCTCTTTCTTCTTTGCCTCTTTTGCAGCCAATTTTGGACAGTTCTTTATGATATGATCATTGCCTTTACAGTACTTACAAAACAATTTCTGCTTTTCTGATTTCTTCTCATCTTTATCTTCCTTCTTCGAATATGCAGAATTAGCAGATTTTTGCTTACTAGTTGAAGAGCTCCATTTTCCTTTGCCCTTCTGACTAGCCAGGAAAGCTTGATCTGCAACTCGCATAATGGACCTGTTCTGCCTCGACTGATCTTCGTGCAACAGAACAGAGACTAACTCCTCAAATGATAGGGCATTTGGATTGCCTTTCACCATCAACCGAAGAGTAGAAGCAAAACTCTGATATGAATCAGGAAGCCATTTAGAACGGTCTGCACAAGTGAGCTATCTGGTATAACCTCATCAATAGAAATCAATTGTTCCTTCAAATCTTTGATCCTCGTTAGGAAATTGTCCATAGAATCACCTTCATTCATGTGCTCACTCTCCAACTGTTTTCGGAGGTAAGCAACACGAGCCTCATTCCTATCTTGGTACAATGTGGTAAGTGTATCCCAAGCATCCTTAGCTGTTCTGCAAGAGCGAATGTGAGGAATAATGGCACGTTTGACAGACAAAGCTATCAATGCACGTTCCTGGGCATCTCTGCCATCCCATCGAATATGCTCTGCAGTAGGTGCAGCAGAAACAGCAGCACGAAAAGGAATCTGCGGAATATCATCTTCAACACCATCTTCATCAGCTCCAGCACCTGTATTTGCAGTACTTGTCGTTACATGTGTAACAAGACATCTTTCAACACCTTGCACAATGTTACACAATCCTTTTGCAACCAATACATGTCGCATCATATAAGCCCATAATGGGTAGTTGGTACCATCCAACTTATCCTCAAGAGCCAACATATGGAATACATCACTGCTTTCAGCCATGGCCGGTGACTAAAATACCTTGATGCAGAAAACTGACTCTATCTGAAAAAGTTGAACGGAACTACCCAGACAAGTTCTGCTAAACCTGTAAGAAACTTCGAGACGCTTATATTGGCGAACAGAAACAGGTATATACCTTTGGCACAAAAAGATGAAATAGCCTACACAAGCACTGCGATAGTGCGTTCGGAGGCCGAAACGAGCTAAGATCGCGATTTTGGCACCACAAAGCGAAGCAATTTTGATCTCGGAAACACCCTGAGTATATACGCTCACCAAAATTCGTACGATTCTGAGACTGCAAACGGAGGAGTGTCTGTTGGAGTTAGACGTCTGCGGAAGCACGCAAACAACACAAGGAAGAAGAAGAAGCTTGGAGCACAAACACACAATACTGAATGTATTACTAGAGAATGTACAAAGATAAGTAGCCCATTAGGGCAATACGCGTATATACAAGCTGAGGGAAAAAAACCTCCTAAAGAGGGAAAAAAGTGCCCCGGTGGACCTAGTGTGTTCACACACATCACTACCTAAATATATCAACAAATCCCCCCTGGGAGTGATGCGGTGAACAAGGAGCTGGCACTCATGTATAAGGAAGTGCCAAGCTATGTGGAAATCACTCCACAAAAGGAAGTAAGCCCAAAGCTTTGTAGAAAGCTTCAAACTTCTCCCTAGGCAGAGCCTTCGTAAAAAGGTCTGCAATGTTCTCCTGCGTGGGCACATATGCCAAGCTGATCTCCCCAGCAGAGAACCTCTCCCTGACATAGTGATAATGCACCTCAATGTGCTTAGTGCGAGCATGGAACATAGGGTTCCTCGCAAGTGCCAATGCGCTCTGACTGTCAGTGAAGATGGTGGTGGAAGAAGACTGACCAACACCCAAATCAACCATAAGGCGTTTGAGCCACACACACTCAACAGTCGCTGTGAAAGCTGCCCTATACTCAGCCTCACAACTGGAAGTGGCCACAGTAGGCTGCTTCTTGCTCAACCAAGATATACATGAGCTACCAAGCATGAAGCAAAAACCACTAGTGGACACACGAGTGTCATAGCAACCAGCCCAATCTGAGTCAGAAAAAGCATGCAAATCTGGCGGTAGTGATCCCCCCTTGGGATAAAACAACCCAAGTAGCCGAGTACCACTCAAGTAGCGAAAGATGCGCTTAACCGCCTTCCAATGCGTGACTCTTGGGCAATGCATAAACCTGCTCATTTGTGAGACAACAAGCTGAATATCTGGCCGAGTAATGCATAAGTAAATCAAGCATCCAACAGCCTGCTGATAGAGAACAACATCAAATGCATCTCCAGCATCATGAAGACTCAATCGTAAACTTGTCTCCATAGGAGTGGCAATAGGCTTACAGTCTTCAAGGCCAAAACGCTGTAGTAATGTGTCAATATATTTCGTTTGACACAAAGCCATTCCACCATCAACTTGCATAAACTGAATGCCCAAATAGTGTTGCAAATGCCCCAAATCAGACATCTCAAATGAGGCATGCAAATGAGCCTTTAAAATCAGCAATATGCTTCTCAATAGGACCAGTGAGCAGCATGCCGTCAACATAGACAACAATGATCAGAAGCACATCATTAGCACGCTTAACATATAAGGTGCTTTCAGTTGGACTGTTCTCAAAACCATGTGCAATCAGATAGGCATGTATCTTCTCATACCAAGCACGTGGTGCTTGCTTTAAACCATATAATGCCTTCTTTAATCTGCACACCTGGTTTTCATGCCCTTTCTGCACAAAGCCAGGGGGCTGAAAAACATACACTTCTTCATGCAAGTCACCATTCAGAAATGCTGTTTTAATGTCCAACTGATGTACATTCCAACCATGATGGGATGCAAGTGCACAAATGCTCCGAACAGTAGTCATATGGCATGTAGGTGCAAAGGTCTCATCAAAATCAATGCCTCTTTCCTGTGCATAACCCTTTGCAACAAGCCTAGCCTTATACCATCAGGTTTACGCTTCAACTTGTATACCCACTTAGTGCCAATGGCCTTCTTGCCAGGAGGCAAGTCACATAAAGACCATGTACCATTCTTCATTATAGCATCATATTCAGATTGCATAGCAGCCATCCAATTCTGTGCTTCATCAAAAGAAATTTTCTGAATTCTGTGCTTCATCAAAAGAAACAGGCTCATTCTCATCATAGAGACTAGACGCAGCCATAGCATAGCAATCTGATGCAAAGGAGGCACTATGAGAGCCTGAACGAGTACGATATGACAAATGTGCATCTAATTTGTTGTCACGCAAAGTCTGCACCAGCCATTTTGGCATAGTTTTTGCCTGCTCAATATCAGCTCTCTCATCAACAAGTGCATCATGTAAATCTGCATCAGAAATGGAATGATCTACATCATCATATGAAACCTGCAAAGGCTGAGAAGTTGCCTCATTAGGACCAGCTTTAGACTGTCCACCTGTAAAAAGAGGCATCAAAGTATCATACATGTCTTTGGAGCTTACAAATGTCTCCTTAGTACATGAAAGCAATGGTTGAATAGCATCTTCCACAAAGACAACATCACGGCTAACCAGAATGCGTTTAGTCTGTGGATGATACAGACGATAGCCTTTACTTTCAGAACTGTACCCAACAAAAATACATTTTACTGCCTTGTCATCCAATTTTCTGCGATGTTGTTCAGGCACTAGTGGATATGCCAAACAACCAAAAACACGAAGATGAGCAACAGATGGCTTGCGGTCATGCCAAGCCTCATATGGAGTGATAGACTGCAGTGCTTTAGTGGGACACCTATTCAGTACATATGCTGCACACATGACAGCCTCAAGCCAGAAACTATGAGGTAAAGCCTGACTCTTGACCATACACCTCGCCATCTCCATGAGTGACCTGTTCTTTCGTTCAGCAACTCCATTCTGTTGAGGTGTATACGGCACTATACACTGGTGTTTTATCCCACGTTCAACTAGAAATGCATTAAAATCAAAAGACATATATTCCCCCCCTCGATCAGAACGAAGGGTGCCCATTTTACATGCTCACAGATTTTCAGCCAAAACCAAAAACTGTTTGAAGCACATGAACACTTCAGACTTTGCTTTGAGTGGATATGTCAGGGGAGCACTAGATTGTGCTCTCTGACTACAGTAGACAAGATTTCGGAAATACACTTTTACAAGAACACCCACGTAGGGAAAATAATACAAGAAGATGTAACCGATACAAGACGTCCCACAACCTCGAACCAATAGGTATGGAAAACTGGACTAGAGATGATACAGGAGATCCCACAACCCGGGATCGTAAGTATGAGGCAAGATATGTGGATTACAAGAACTCCCTTCTAGGAGATGAACTGGATACAAGAAAGAACTCGACAAGATCTCGTACTACGAGATTACAAGAGGACAAGAGCGGATGTCCAAGAACTAGACTAGACAGGACTAGAACAAGAAACAAGACAAGAACTGGAACTGGAACTTGGAGAGTACTTACTTGGCGGTCATGACTCCTTGAGCTCCCAAGACTGGTATTGGCAAGACTGATTATGAATGTGGCCAACCCCTCTTTATATAGGTTTTCAAGGGCGGTTCCCAAAGGTGGTTGCGCATCATGATGTCATCGACTCGAAGCATGGTCTCTGGATATCAGAATCAAGCAAGAAGACAGTCGATCTTAGGGTTTTTGCATATTCCGGATGCAATGGACGCATTAGTTTCCCCAAATTCTGAACCAATCATGAGATATAGGATTCACATGGAATCTGAGATTCAAGATGGTTTCCTTTGTCCATGACATTACCTCCCCCTCAAGCGACGAGTTCCACGAGGAGCGGTCATGTTCTCTGGTCTCGGCTTCATTGGATTTTTCTTATGGAATTCTCGAACCTTGATTGGTGCTCTCTAAAGGTTTTTTGCAGGTTCCCAAGTACGATCACTGATGTCATACCCTTTCCAATGAATAAGGTATTCCAATCATCCTTGGGATATTCTGGAATCTAGGACATGCTCGACTTCAAATTCTTCATGATCATCAATCTTGATAGGTGGTGAAGGACTAGGTCTCTCCGCCCTCAATGGTGAAATCTGATATGGTTCCAACATGGATACATGGAAAACTGGATATATTCTCATGGTACTTGGTAACTGGAGCTTGAAGGTGACTGGATTAATCTTGACCAAGATGGTAAATGGACCAAACCTTTGATGATCTAACTTTGCACAAGGCCTTGAAGTTTGTAAATTGTTTTGGAGTAACCATACTTTATCCCCAATTTGATACGATGGATTCTGGACACGATGTTGATCTGCATAGTACTTATATTGTTGTTGAGCTTTATGGATCTCTTCCTTCGGCTCTTTGTGAATGTCCATCAGGTACTGGGCCTTGTCTCTGGCAGCTGGGTTCTTGACATGATTTGAGAGTTGTATATCCATCCTTGGATGTTGTCCATAGTTTGCAAAGAAGGGATTTTGCTTAGTAGATACATGAACACTATTGTTATAGGCAAACTCTGCAAAGGGTAACAACTCAAACCAATCATTTTGGTGATAGTTGCTAGTGCAACGGAGATATTGCTCTAGGACTTGGTTCACCCGTTCTATTTGTCCATCAGTCTGTGGATGATTTGCTATAGATAGTTTAACTTGAACACCAAGGAGCTTGCAAAGACTATTCCAAAAGCTAGATATGAACTGTGGATCTCGATCACTGACTATATCATGAGGCAATCCATGAAGCCTAAAGATGTATCTGAGAAAGAGTCTAGCAGTGGCTGCACCTGTGATTGCCTTTGTAGTTGGAATGAAGTGTGCCATCTTTGTGAATCGATCCACAATAACAAGAATGGCATCATACTTATCTGACTTTGGTAGATCTGTGATGAAGTCCATAGATAATGAAGCCCATGGCCTTTCTGGAATAGGTAAAGGTTGCAAGAGGCCATGAGGCTTATGTCGTGGTACCTTAGATCTATTGCAAGTGTCACAGGTTCGGATATATTCTTTGACTTCCTTCCACATTTGAGGCCACAAAAAATCCCTGGATATGAGTTCTATGGTTTTATTTGCTCCAAAATGTCATGCTGCAAGGTTGTCATGACATTGTTGTACTTGGATCCTGGGCTTTCCTGGAGGGACATACAATAGGTTCTGATAGAATAGTAACCCGTCCTTTTCCTGGAATCATTTACTTCTTGGACTTTTCCTTCTTGAGTTTTTTTGCTTAACATTACAAAATAATTCATCTTGTGGTAGATTCTCACGAATCAAATGATTCAAGGCTGAATCTTCAGGATGGGTTGAAGAGATAGCTGCTAACTGGAGATGCTCAGGCTTCAGTAATACACTCTCTTGTTGATTAAAGGCCTCTTCACCCTTCTTTGGTGCAAGGTAAGATCTTTTGGATAGGGCATCTGACTGACATTGATGATGTCCTGGACGGCATGTGATGACAAAGTCGAATCTGGATAAAAAGTTACTCCATCAAGATTACCTTCTATTGAGAATCTGAGTGGTCATAAAATACTCTAGGTTCTTGTGATCTGAATACACAATGACTTTATGAGCTTCTCCTTCTAGATGGTGATGCCAGGTATCAAACGCGTCTACTATGGCAAGAAGTTCCTTATCATGAATTTCATAATTAATTTCTGCAGGGAAAAACTTCCTTGAATGATCGCAACTGGATGTAGGTGTCCATCATCTCCATATTGGGAAAGAATGGCCCCTAGAGCAAAGTCTGATGCATCTGTCTCAAGGAAGAAGGGCTTACTAGAATCAGGATGAACTAGAATTGGAGCGGTTGTGAATGCTGATTTCAAGGTCTGAAAGGCCTTCTCTGCTTCTTCGGTCCATGAGAATTTGGAGTTCCCTGTAAGCTTGGTAAGAGGTGTCACTATCTTGGAGTAATCTCTTATGAATATCCTGTAGAAATTGGCAAACCCCAAAAAACATTGTACATCTCGAACACATGAAGGTGGTTGCCAATCAAGGATTGTCTCAATCTTCTTAGGGTCCATAAAAATTCCTTTATCTGATACTATGTACCCTAAAAATTCCACTTCTGTCTTATGGAAAGAGCACTTCTCCAATTTCGCATATAATCCTTTTTCTCTTAGTTTCTCTAGGACTATCTTTACATGATCTTCATGATCCTCTAGATTTTTGGAGAATATCAAGATATCATCAAGGTATATTACAACAAAATCATCTAAATATTCTCGAAAGATATCATTCATCATATGTTGGAAGACAATTGGAGCATTTGTAAGACCGAATGGCATAACTACATATTCAAAATGCCCATACCTTGTTCGAAATGTTGTCTTCCATCCGTCTCCTTCTCTGATCCTGACAAGTTGTAAGCTCCTCAAAGATCAATTTTCGTGAAGAATTTTGCTTTTCCAAGGCGTTCCAAGAGCTCTGATATAAGTGGTAGAGGGTATCTATTTTTTATAGTGACTTTGTTCAATCCACGATAGTCTACACACATCCGAAGAGTCCCATCCTTCTTCTTTACAAATAGAATAGGAGCTCCTGCTGGAGACTTCGAGTGTTTGATAAACCCCTTTGCTAGGTTCTCATCAATGTTCTTGCGTAGTTCTATAAGTTCCTCTGGAGATAGTCTGTAGATTGGTCCAAAGGGTGGTTGTGCTCCCTCTTGAAGATCTATGGGGCAATCATAAGGTCTATGCTCTGGGAGGATATCTGCATTCTTCTTTTCAAAAACATCTTCAAAGCCTTTGTACTGATTGGGTAGTTGTACTAGATCATCTTTCTTGGATTCTTGAGCTGGTATGGCATAGATCATATATGTAGGTTCCTTCCTTACTGCATGTATGAAGACTTTGGCTCCAACATATGTTGGGTTCTTCTGGATATCTCGACGGGTGATTTTATTCTTTTCCCAATTAATGTCTGGATTATGCTTCTTTAACCAAGGCATTCCAATGATAACTAGATGTACAGGGCTCGATATTACATTGAAACATATGTGGGATTCATGGTCACCAAGGTGTACTCTTAATGGTGTGGTTTCCATGGTTATATTCCCAGATGCTAAAGGTCGTCCATCTACTACTTCAGCTACTACTAGTTTGTTCTTCCGAAGTACAGGAATTCCATGTTTCTTAACCAATCCTTCATCGATGAAACATGAGGAGGCTCCTAAATCTACTAGGGCTGTAAGGGAAAGGGTCTTCTTGGGCATGATTAACTTGACAGGTGCAAGACATGTTTCTATGGGTGTAGCTGGAATTATGAGACCCTTTCTTATATCATGGTCCGGTTGCAGGGTCTCTTTTACAACTGGACTTCCTCGTTTCCCTGCTCTACAAGGGTGGCTGCGACTCTGGAGTTTGTTCTCTTGTTTGGACAATTAATTGCAATATGTCCAGGGTTTCCACAGTAGAGACATAACTTATTATTTCTCCTTCTCTGTTTCTCTTCTAGTGTTCGAGGCTGAAACCTAGTTACATCTATTTGCATAGGTTCAGGCATGGACTCATCTTTAGTAGTGGGTTGGAAAGGTTTCCACTGGTGAGGTCTTCCTTCTACTTGTTTTTCTTGTTTCCTTTCAAAAAGTTGGTTATCACATTGAATAGCTTGCATGATATATTCATTCAATGTTTTAACCTCTGGCATCGTGAAAAGGTCCTTCACATCATCTCTTAAACCCCATCTGAATTGGCTTATGAAATAATCTTCATGCCAAGTGAGATCACATATCAACTGCCTAAATTCAGATGCATAGATAGAGGCAGGGTGGTTACCTTGACGTAACTTCCGAAGTTTTGTTTCTGCTACTCAACTTGTATCTGCATCTCCAAATGTGGCGGAGAGTTCTCGGAGAAACCCCTCATAGTCTTGAAGTACTGCCATGTTCTTCTCCAAGATTGGGGCAAACCATGATAACGCTTGGCCACAGAGCAAGGTTTCAATAAACTCGACCTTGGATGCCTCATCAGGGTATCTATCCGATTGCATACGGATGTACAATTTAACTTGCTGGAGAAATCCATGAAACTTTGTGCGATCCCCATTGAACTTTTCTGGCATGCAAATCTTGGGTTCCTTCATAAATGATGTACTAGGCCGTTGATTTACTTGAATACTCCCTTGATTTTCTTGAAGACTCCCGATTCGTTCTTGTAATTCTTGGAGTAGTGCACCTACATGCATTGGATGTCCCATCTCGACTTGTGTCTGTCGATGACTTAGGTCTTTGACTTGTTGTTGGAGACTCCGAAGTGATGCTACGATCTGTTCATAAGCATTCTCCATGATGCCTGGGCTTGGATAGAAGATAGTCTTGCCAAAATGTCAGGGGAGCACTAGATTGTGCTCTCTGACTACAGTAGACAAGATTTCGGAAATACACTTATGATTACTAGATTGTGCTCTCTGACTACAGTAGACAAGATTTCGGAAATACACTTATGATTACAAGAAGATGTAACCGATACAAGATGTCCCACAACCCCGGACCAATAGGTATGGAAAACTGGACTAGAGATGATACAGGAGATCCCACAACCCGGGATCGTAAGATGAGGCAAGATATCTGGATTACAAGAACTCCCTTCTAGGAGATAAACTGGATACAAGAAAGAACTCGACAGGATCTCGTACTACGAGATTACAAGAGGACAAGAGCGGATGTCCAAGAACTAGACTAGACAGGACTAGAACAAGAAACAAGACAGGAACTGGAACTGGAACTTGGAGAGTACTTACTTGGCGGTCACGACTCCTTGAGCTCCCAAGATTAGTATTGGCAAGATTGATTATGAATGTGGCCAACCCCTCCTTATATAGGTTTTCAAGGGCGGTTCCCAAAGGCGGTTGCGACTTGATGATGTCATCATGATGTCATTGACTCGAAGCATGGTCTCTGGATATCAGAATCAAGCAAGAAGACAGTCGATCTTAGGGTTTTTGCACGTTCGGGACGCAATGGATGCATTAGTTTCCCCAAATTCTGAACCAGTCATGAGATATAGGATTCACATGGAATCTGAGATTCAAGATGGTTTCCTTTGTCCATGACATGATATACCCATGCATGCCTGGAAAAATCATCAATGAAAGTCACGAAGTAAAGGTAATTTCCAGAAGAAGGTGTCTCCATAGGACCACAGACATCACTATGTACAAGCTACAATTTCTGAGTAGCCCGAACTGAACCATCTTTTGGAAAGGATGAATGCTGCATTTTGCCCAAAATACAGCCTTCACAAACATGTTTTCCAGGTGCCTCAAGTTTGGGCAATGAGGACACCATTTCAGATTTCTGCTGGCGTAGCAAACTAACAAAATTCAGATGACCAAAGCGTGCATGCCAAAGCTTTGCATCTGACATAGCCTGAGAATCATTTACTGCACATGCCGAATCATTTACAAATCTTTCATAGTCTACGAGCTTATACAGCCCACGACATAAAATGCCAGAAGCAATAATCACATCGCCATTTGACAGACCATGAACTGTACACCTATCATCAACAAATTTCACAACCAAGCCAATCTTGGCTAATGCAGAAACTGATAACAGGTTCTTTTTTATCCCTGGCACAAATAGACCATCTGACAAAGTGAAAGAACTACCATCAGTAGTAGTCAAAATGATCTTACCAACTCCCATAACAGGATAAGAGAAGTTGTTGGCGCATGTAACAGTATTCCCTGTAGGGGCAGGCTCGAGTTAAGTGAAGAAACTACGCTGTGAGGTAATATGTTTGGTCGCCCCACTGTCAAAATACCAAACATCTGAGTCTACTGCAGACATGCACTGCTCATGAGAAGATGGGTCAAAACTGCATACAGTAGTAAACGCCCATTCTTCTTCCTGCACAAGATTTGCAGACTCTGTTTTTGGTGTAGAGGCCTCTACAACAACCATTCCAACCTCTTTCTTCTTTGCCTCTTTAGCAGCCAGTTTTGGACAGTTCTTTATGATATGATCATTCCCTTTACAGTACTTACAAAACAATTTCTGCTTTTGTGATTTCTTCTCATCTTTATCTTCCTTCTTCGAATATGCAGAATTAGCAGATTTCTGCTTACTAGTTGAAGAGCTCGATTTTCCTTTGCCCTTCTGACTGGCCAGGAAAGCTTGATCTGCAACTCGCATAATGGACCTATTTTGCCTGGACTGATCATCCTGCAACAGAACAAAGACTAACTCCTAAAATGATAAGGCATTTGGATTGCCTTTCATCATCAACCGAAGAGTAGAGGCAAAACTCTGATATGAATCAGGAAGACCATTTAGAACGGTCTGCACAAGTGAGCTATCTGGTATAACCTCATCAACAGAAATCAATTGTTCCTTCAAGTCTTTGATCTTCGTTAGGAAACTGTCCATAGAATCACCTTCATTCATGTGCTCACTCTCCAACTGTTTTCGGAGGTAAGCAACACGAGCCTCATTCCTAGCTTGGTACAATGTGGTAAGTGTATCCCAAGCATCCTTAGCTGTTCTGCAAGAGCGAATATGAGGAATAATGGCACGTTTGACAGACAAGGCTATCAATGCATGTGCCTGGGCATCTGCCATCCCAACGAATCTGCTCTGTAGTAGGTGCAACAGGAATAGCAGCACGAACAAGAATCTGCACAATATCATCTTCGACACCATCTTCATCAGCTCCAGCACCTGTATTTGCAGTACCTGTAGTTGCAGGTGTAACAGGACGTCTTTCAACACCCTGCACAATGTTCCACAATCCTTTTGCAACCAATACATGTCACATCATATAAGCCCATAATGGGTAGTTGGTACCATCCAACTTATCCTCAACAGCCAACATACGGAATACATCACTGCTTTCAGCCATGGCCGGTGACTAAAATACCTTGATGTAGAAAATTGACTGTATCTCAAAAAGTTGAACGGAACTGCCCAGATGAGTTCTGCTAAACCTGTAGCAGACTTCGAGACGCTTATACTGGCGAACAGAAATAGGTATATACCTTTGGCACAAAAAGATGAAATAGCTTGCACAAGCGCTACGATAGTGCATTCGGAGGTCGAAACGAGCTTAGATCGCGATTTCGGCACCACAGAGCGAAGCAATTTTGATCTTGAAAACACCGTGAGTATGCTCACCAAAATTCGTACGATTCTGAGACTTCAAACGTAGGAGTGTCGACGGCGCCCTAGATGAAGCGAGGACCTGCTCTGATACCAATTGTTGGAGTTAGACGTTTGCGGAAGCACGCGAACAACACAAGGAAGAAGAAGAAGCTTGGAGCACAAACACACAATACTGAATGTATTACTAGAGAATGTACAAAGATACGTAGCCCATTAGGGCAATAGGCGTATATACAAGCCGGGGGAAAAAAACCTCCTAAAGAGGGAAAAAAGTGCCCCGGAGGTCCTAGTGTGTTCACACACATCACTACCTAAATATATCAACAGTGTCGACGGTACCCTAGATGAAGCGACGACCTGCTTTGATACCAATTGTTGGAGATAGATGTCTGCAGAAGCACACGAACAGCACAAGGAAGAAGAAGAAGCTTGGAGCACAAACACACAATACTGAATGTATTACTAGAGAGTGTACAAAGATAAGTAGCCCATTAGGGCAATAGGCGTATATACAAGCCGAGGGAAAAAACCTCCTAAAGAGGGAAAAAAGTGCCCCGACGGTCCTACTATGTTCACACACATCACTACCTAAATATATCAACATACATGACGCATCATATAAGCCCATAATGGGTAAATGGTATCGTCCAACTTATCCTCAACAACCAACATACGGAATACATCATTGCTTTCAGCCATGGCCATTGACTAAAATTCCCGGTTGCAAAAAATTGATTGTATCTCAAAAAGTTGAACAAATTTACCCTGTCAAGTTTTGCTAAACTTGTAGCAGACTTTGAGACACTCATACTAGCAAACCAAAACCTGTATATATCTTTGGCACAAGAAGATGAAATAGCGTGCACAAGCACTATGATAGAGCGTTCGGAGGCCGAAATGAGCTCAGATCGCCATTTTGGCACCACAGAGCAAACCTGTTTTGATCTCCTGATCACCTTGAGTATGCTCACCAAATTTCGTGCGATTCTGAGATTGTGATCAGAGGGGTGTCGATGACGCCATAGATGAAGCGACGACCTGCTCTAATACCAATTGTTGGAGTTCAAGGTCGACGAAACCAAATGAGCAACACAAGGAAGAAGAAAAAGCTTGGAGCACAACACACAATACTAAATGTATTAGCACTAGAATGTACAAAGATAAGTAACCCGTTAGGACAATAGGCGTATATGCAAGCCGGGGGAAAAAAGCCTCCTAAAGAGGGAAAAAAGTGCCCCTGCAATCCTAGTGTGTTCACACACATCACTACCTAAATATATCAACGAAGAGATAGAACTCTTAAGATTTAGCATTCACCCAATTCAATCACATAAAATATTTGCCCAAAGAAATAAATGAGCTGAAGAGGAGCTTCTATGTTCCCACATAGCGGATTCCCTTCTTTTGACACAATTGGGATGACATACATAGTAGAATGTGTTCCCACAAATTGGTTAATTCTTAACCAATTTATTGAGTAGATAAGGTATTTGTTAGGATGTAATCATGTCACAAGCCACAATTCTTCCTTACATGCCTCAATAGTTGAAGGGTTTTGATGGGCTGAGCAAGAGGAGAAACGAGGAGATGGAGGGAGAGGGAGGAGATGAGAGATGTGCACACATGTGTGAGAGCCTCAAAACCCACACAATGATCTTCTTGGGGCAATGCTCTATAAAAGATAGATATATATGAACATAGGGGTAAGGCTACATGACCCTTACATCCCTGACAATCTTCCACTTAAGGGTCAATTCCACAATAAGTGGCAACATATACAAACAATGATGTAGGGCTATATAATAATGTACAAGAAGATCTTGAATCTCAACCTATACCAATCAGCCTACACCAATCGCCTCAAACAAGGTGTATCTATGGAACTCAAACTACTCTAGACTCATATTGACAAGAGTTGAGCTCACATCTAACTCATGCAAGAACTGATGAAGTTCTTGCAAAGCTCCCACTCGCTCTATGCCTATGTCAATCATCAAAATATCGACAACTCCAAGTGCAAATGCTCCAACGGTAGCTTCAATGTTTGGTCTCAAGCATAACAACTCGTACATCAGACTCTCGAATGATAATGAAACATGTGCTATCCTCGCTAACCTAATTATGTCAGCCATGCCTATATGCAAGGCATCCAAAGCACCATCATCACGACCACCATGTCTTGATATATCTATGTCAACATCTGGCATGAGCAAATCCAAGAATGATTGCATAATCATTGACTTCTCAGCATCCAAATTACCCATCCACTTTCAACCAAGTATTTGTCTATTTTTGCATTCTAAGAGCTAATATGCTCTACCACACATTGTGTATCATAAGAGCTATCTTGCTCTACCACACCAAGTGTATCATCATGCTCCACTTGATCTAATTGTACAACATCAACACCAAGGTCAAACTGATGATCTAACTCTAAATTAGTATCATCACAATGCTCTACATGAGCATCCACATCATGCTCTAAAGCATCCAAATAATCATCCAAAGTGTGATTCACATGAGCATCCACATGATCAATGAAATCATGCTCTACATAAGCGTCACAATCATCCAAAGCATGCTCTACATGTGCATCCATCTGAGCATCTGAATCCTACCATACATGTGCATCATGAATGTTAATAGACCTATCTATAGGTAGACAAAATGAGACATGACTAGTCTCACATAGCACATATGGTTGAACTCCCACTGAGATGAGATTATGTCTCACATGGAGTACCTATAGTGGATACTTATGACTAATCCTAGCACCTTTGATAATCATAAATTGTCCAAACTACAACTGAAAATGATGATCACCAAGGAATGCATAACATCTAGTCTCCTGCAATTAGCTAATTGATATCAAGATCATAGGGAATGAAGGCACATAATGTATATGTATGACTTGAACACACTAGGACTGCCAGGGCACTTTTTTCCCTCTTTAGGAAGTTTTTTTCCCCCGGCTTGTATATATGCCTATTGCCCTAATGGGCTACTTATCTTTGTACATTCTCTAGTAATACATTCAGTATTGTGTGTTGTGCTTCAAGCTTCTTCTTCTTCCTTGTGTTGTTCGCGTGCTTCCGTAGACGTCTAACTCCAACAATTGGTATCAGAGCAGGTCATCGCTTCATCTCGGGTGCCGTCAACACTCCATCGCTTGCAGTCTCAGAATCACACGAATTTTGGTGAGCATACTCAGCGTGTTTCCGAGATCAAAACAGCTTTGCTATGTGGTGCCGAAATCACGATCTGAGCTTGTTTCGGCCTCCGGACGCACTATCGCAGTGCTTGTGTAGGCTATTTCATCTTTTTGTGCCAAAGGTATATACTAGTTTCTGTTCGCCAGTATAAGCATCTCGAAGTCTGCTACAGGTCTAGCGGAATTCGTCTAGGCAGTTATGTTCAACTTTTTGAGGTACAATCAATTTTTTGCATCAAGGTATTTTAGTCACCGGCCATGGTTGAAAGCAGTGATGTATTCCATATGTTGGCTGTTGAGGATAAGTTGGATGGTACCAACTACCCATTATGGGCTTATATGATGCGACATGTGTTGGTTGCAAAAGGACTGTGGAACATTGTGCAGGCTGTCGAAAAACATCCTATCACACCTGTAACTGTTACAATTGTAGGTACTAAAGCTGATACAGAAGGTGTCGAAGATGATGATATTCTGCATATTCCTGTTCGTGTTGCGGTTTTTGCTGCACCTACTACAGAACAGATTTGCTGGGATGGCAGAGATGCCCAAGCACATGCATTGATAGCTTTTTCTGTCAAATGTGCCATTATTCCTCACACGTGCCATTATTCCTCACATTCGCTCTTGTAGAACAACTAAGGATGCTTGGGATACACTTACCACATTGTACCAAGCTAGGAATGAGGCTCGTGTTGCTTACCTCCAAAAATAGTTGGAGAGTGAGCACATGAATGAAGGTGATTCTATGGACAGTTTCCTAACAAAGATCAAAGACTTGAAGGAACAATTGATTTTTGCTGATGAGGTTATACCAGATAGCTCACTTATGCAGACCATTCTATGGTCTTCCTGATTCATATCAGAGTTTTGCTTCTACAATCCAAATGCCTTATCATTTGAGGAGTTAGTCTCTGTTCTATTGCAGGAAGATCAGTCAAGGCAGAACATTTCCATTATGCGAGTTGCAGATCAAGCTTTCCTGACTGGTCAGAAGGGCAAAGGAAAATCGAGCTCTTCAACTAGTAAGCAGAAATCTGCTAATTCTGCATATTCGAAGAACGAAGATAAAGATGAGAAGAAATCAGAAAAACAGAAATTGTTTTGTAAGTACTGTAAAGGCAATGATCATATCATAAAGAACTGTCCAAAACTGGCTGCTAAAGAGGCAAAGAAGAAAGAGGTTGGAATGGTTGTTGCAGAGGACTCTACACAAAAAACAGAGTCTGCTAATCTTGTGCAGGAAGAAGAATGGGCATTTACTAGTGTCTACAATTTTGACCCATCTTCTCATGAGCAGTGCATGTCTGCAGTAGACTCAGATGTTTGGTATTTTGATAGTGGGGCGACCAAACATATTACCTCGCAGCGCAGTTTCTTCTCTTTACTCGAGCCTACCCCTACAGGGAATACTGTTACATGCACCAACAACTCCTCTTATCCTGTTATGGGAGTTGGTAAGATCATTTTGACTAGTGCTGATGGTAGTTCTTTCACTTTGTCAGATGCTTTATTTGTGCCAGGGATCAAGAAGAACCTGTTATCAGTTTTTGCATTAGCCAAGATTGGCTTGGTTGTGAAATTTGTTGATGACAGGTGTACAGTTCATGATCTATCAAATGGCGATGTGATTATTGCTTCTAGCATTTTATGTCGTGGGCTGTATAAGCTCATAGACTATGAAAGATCTGTAAATGATTTGGCATGTACAATAAATGATTCTCAGGCTATGTCAGATGCAAATCTTTGGCATGCATGCTTTGGTCATCTAAACTTTGCTAGTTTGCTATGCTTGCAAAAATATGAAATGGTGTCCTCTTTGCCCAAACTTGAGGCACCTGGAAAACATGTTTGTGAAGACTGTATTTTGGGCAAAATGCAGCGTTCGTCCTTTCCAAAAGATGGTTCCATTCGGGCTACTCAGAAATTGCAGCTTGTACATAGTGATGTATGTGGTCCTATGCATACATCTTTTTTTGGGAATTATCTTTACTTCATGACTTTCATTGATGATTTTTCCAGGCATGCATGGGTATATCCATTGAAGGCAAAGTCCGAAGTGTTCATGTGCTTCAAACAGTTTTTGGTTTTGGCTGAAAATCTATCAACATGTAAAATGGGCACCCTCCATTCTGATCGAGGGGAGGAATATATGTCTTCTGATTTGAATGCATTTCTGGCTGAACATGGGCTAAAACACCAATATACAATGCCATATACACCTCAACAGAATGGAGTTGCTGAATTAAAGAATAGGTCACTCATGGAGATGGCGAGGTGTATGGTCAAGAGTCAGGCTTTACCACATAGTTTCTGGCTCGAGGTTGTCATGTGTGTAGCATATGTGCTGAATAGGTGTCCCACTAAAGTGCTGCAGTCTATCACTCCATATGAGGCTTGGCATGACCGCAAGCCATCTATTGCTCATCTGTGTGTTTTTGGTTGTTTGACATATGCATTAGTGCCTGAACAACATTGCAGAAAATTGGATGATAAAGCAGTAAAATGTATTTTTGTTGGGTACAGTTGTGAAAGTAAAGGCTATCGTCTGTATCATCCACAGACTAAACGCATTCTGGTTAGCCGTGATGTTGTTTTTGTGGAAGATGCTATTCAACCATTGCTTTCATGTACTAAGGAGACATCTGTTAGCTCCAAAGACATGTATGATACTTTGCTGCCTCTTTTTACAGGTGGACAGTCTAGTGCTGGTCCTAATGAGGCAACTTCTCAGCCTTTGTAGGTTTCATGTGATGATGCAGATAATACCATTTGTGATGCAGATGTACATGATGCACTTATTGATGAGAGATCTGATATTGAGGAGGCAAGAACTATGCCAAAATGGCTGGTGCAGAGCTTGCATGACAGCAAATTAGATGCACCTCTGTCATATCGTACTCGTTCAGGCTCTCATAGTGCCTCTTTTGCATCACATTGCTATACTCGTTCAGGCTCATTCTCATAGTGATGAGAATGAGCCTGTTCATTTGATGAAGCACAAAATTCAGAAAATTGGATGGTTGCTATGCAATCTGAATATGATGTTATAATGAAGAATGGTACTTGGCCTTTATGTGATTTGCCTCCTCGCAAGAAGGCCATTGGCACTAAGTGGGTATACAAGTTGAAGTGTAAACCGGATGGTAAGGTTGATAGGTACAAGGCTAGGCTTGTTGCAAAGGGTTATGGACAGGAAAGAGGCATTGATTTTGATGATACCTTTGCACCTACATGCGTATGACTACTGTTCGGTGCATCTGTGCACTTGCAACTCATCATGGTTGGAATGTACATCAGTTGGACATTAAAACAACATTTCTGAATGGTGACTTGCATGAAGAAGTGTATGTTTTTCAGCCCCATGGCTTTGTGCAAAAAGGGCATGAAAACCAGGTGTGCAGGTTAAAGAAGGCATTATATGGTTTAAAGCAAGCACCACGTGCTTGGTATGAGAAGATACATGCCTATCTGATTGCACATGGTTTTGAGAACAGTCCAACTGAAAGCACCTTATATGTTAAGAGTGATAATGATGTGCTTGTGATCATTGTTGTCTATGTTGACCACATGCTGCTCACTGGTCCTATTGAGAAGCATACTACTGATTTTAAGGATGATTTGCATGCCTTATTTGAGATGTCTGATTTGGGGCATTTGCATCACTATTTGGGCATTCGGTTTATGCAAATTAATGGTGGAATGGCTTTGTGTCAAATGAAATATATTGATACATTATTGCAGCGTTTTGGCCTTGAAGACTGTAAGCCCATTGCCACTCCTATGGAGACAGGTTTACGATTGAGTCTTCATGATGCTGGAGATGCATCTAATGCTATTCTCTATCAGTAGGCTATTGGATGCTTGATTTACTTATGCATTACTCGGCCAAATATTCAGTTTGCTATCTCACAGATGAGCAGGTTTATGCATTGCCCAGGAGTCAAGCATTGGCAGGCAGTTAAGCGCATGTTTCACTATTTGAGTGGTACTCCGCTACTTGGGTTGTTTTATCCCAAGGGGGGATCCCTACCGCCAGATTTGCATGCTTTTTCTAACTCTGATTGGGTTGGTTGCTATGACACTCATGTGTCCACTAGTGGCTTTTGTTTCATGCTTGGTAGCTCATGTATATATTGGTTGAGCAAGAAGTAGCCTACTATGGCCACTTCCAGTTGTGAGGCTGAGTATAGGGCAGCTTTCACAGCGACTACTGAGTGTGTGTGGCTCAGACGCCTTATGGCTAATTTGGGTGTTGGTCAGACTTTTGCCACCACCATCTTCACTGACAGTCAGAGCACATTGGCAGTTGCGAGGAACCCTGTGTTCCATGCTCGCACTAAGCACATTGAGGTGCATTACCACTCTGTCAAGGAGAGGTTCTCTGCTAGGGAGATCAGCTTGGCATATGTGCCCACGCAGGAGAGCATTGCAGACCTTTTCACGAAGGTTCTGTCTAGGGAGAAATTTGAGGCTTTCCGCAAAGCTTTGGGCTTACTTCCTTTTGTGGAATGATTTCCACATAGCTTGGCACTTCCTTATACATGAGTGCCAGCTCCTTGTTCACCGCATCACTCCCAGGGGGGGATTTGTTGATATATTTAGGTAGTGATGTGTGTGAACACACTAGGACCACCGGGGCACTTTTTTCCCTCTTTAGGATGTTTTTTTCCCCCGGCTTGTATATACCCCTATTGCCCTAATGGGCTACTTATCTTTGTACATTCTCTACTAATACATTCAGTATTGTGTGTTGTGCTCCAAGCTTCTTCTTCTTCCTTGTGTTGTTCGCGTGCTTCCGCAGACGTCTAACTCCAACAAAAACTCTCTCTCATGAAAGTTCTAAAGCAAAATGAACCTCTAAAGCCAATTAAGGTTTCTATGGTGAAAATGTTATTCTCTTTATTTTGTTGTTTTAGGGCTTATAAGCACTGAATCTCAAAATTTTCTCTTCATGACACTCAAAGAACTTTCTCTTTTATACAAAATCTCACTTAGAACACCTCAATAGGAGATGTGTAGCTCAAGATACAAGCACTATTTCTTTATATGTGTTTTTCGTGACCTATGTTGGAGTTAGATGTATGTGGAAGCACGTGAACAACACGAGGAAGAAGAAGCTTGGAGCACAACACACAGTACTGAATTTATTACCACTAGAATGTACAAAGATAAGTAACTCGTTAGGGCTATAGGTGTATATTCAAGTCGAGGGGAAAAAACCTCCTAAAGAGGGAAAAAAGTGCCTTGGTGGTCCTAGTGTGTTCACACACATCACTACCTAAATATATCAACAAATCCCCCCTAGGAGTGATGTGGTGAGCAAGGAGTTGGCACTCATGGATAAGGAAGTGCCAAGCTATGTGGAATCAATCCACAAAAGGAAGTAAGCCCAAAGCTTTGTGAAAAGCTTCAAACTTCTCCCTAGGCAGAGCCTTCGTGAAAAGGTCTGCAATGTTCTCGTGCCTGGGCACATATGCCAAGCTGATCTCTCCAATAGAGAACCTCTCCATGAAATAATGATAATGCATCTCAATGTTCTTAGTGAAAGCATGGAACACAGGGTTCCTGGCAACTGCTAATGCGCTCTGACTATCAGTGAAGATGGTGGTGGCAGAAGACTGACCAACACCCAAATCAGCCATAAGGCATATGAGCCACACACACTCAACAATCGCTATGAAAGCTTCCATATACTCATCCTCACAACTGGAAGTGGCCACATTAGGCTACTTCTTGCTAAGCCAAGATATGCATGTGCTACCAAGCATGAAGCAAAAACCACTAGTAGACACGAGTATCATAGCAACCAGCCCAATCAGAGTCAGAAAAAGCATGTAAATCTGGCGGTAGTGATCCCCCCTTCCGATAAAACAATCAAAGTGGTTGGGTACCACTCAAGTAGCAAAATATGTGCTTAACTGTATGCCAATGCTTGACTCTTGGGCAATGCATAAACCTGCCTATATGTGAGAGAACAAACTGAATATTTGGCCAAGTAATGCATGAGTAAATCAAGCATCCAATAGCTACTGATAAAGAACAGCATCAAATGTATCTCTAGCATCATGAAGACTCAATTGTAAACCTATCTCCATAGGAGTGGCAATAGGTTTACCGTCTTCAAGGCCAAAATGCTGCAACAATGTGTCAATATATTTTGTTTGACACAAAGCCATTCCACCATCAACATGCATAAACTGAATGCCCAAATAATGATGCAAATGCCCCAAATTAGACATCTCAAATGAGGCATGCAAATCAGCCTTAAAATCAGCAATGTGCTTTTCATGAGGACCAACAAGCAACATGTCATCAACATACACAACAATGATAAGAAGTACATCATTAGCACACTTAACATATAAGGTGCTTTCAGTTGGTCTGTTCTCAAAACCATGTGCAATCAGATAGGCATGTATCTTTTCATACCAAGCATGTGGTGCTTGCTTTAAACCATATAATGCCTTCTTTAACCTACACACCTGGTTTTTATGCCCTTTTTGCACAAAGCCACAAGGCTGAAAAACATACACTTCTTCATGCAAGTCACCATTTAGAAATGTTGTTTTAATATCCAACTGATGTACATTCCAACCATGATGAGCTACAAGTTGACATATCCTACAAACAATAGTCATTGAGCAAGTAGGAGCAAAGGTCTCATCAAAATCAATGCCTCTTTCCTAAGCGTAACCCTTTGCAACAAGCCTAGCCTTATACCTGTCGAATGTTCCATCAAGCTTATGCTTAAGCTTGTATACCCACTCAGTGCCCAATGGCCTTCTTGTCAAGAGGCAAGTCACATAAAGACCAGGTACCATTTGTCATGATAGCATCATATTCAAATTGCATTGCAACCATCCAATGGCTTTATCATCCAATTTCCTGTGATGTTGTTTAGGTAATAATGCATATGCCAGACAACTAAAAACACGTAGATGAGCAACAGATGGCTTGTGACCATGCCAAGCCTCATATGGAGTGATAGAATCCAATGCTTTAGTGGGACACGTGTTAAGTACATATGGTGCACACATGACAGCCTCAAGACAAAAATTATGTGGTAAAGCCTAACTTTTGACCATACACCTTGCCATCTCCATGAGTGACTTGTTCTTCCGTTTAGCAACTCAATTCGATTGAGGTGTATACAACACTATACACTAATTTTTTATCCCATGTTCTTCCAGAAATGCATTAAAGTCAGAAGACATATATTCCTCTCCTCAATCAAAATGGAGAGTGACATATTTTCAACCAAAACCAAAAACTTCTTGAAGCACATGAACACTTCGGCCTTTGCTTTCAGTGGTCACGAAGTAAAGATAGTTTCCAAAAGAGGGTGTCTGCATAGGACCACACACATCACTGTGAACAAGTTTTTATTTCTGAGTAGCTCGAACTGAACCATCTTTTGGAAAGGAGGAACACTGCATTTTGCCCAAAATACAGCCTTAACAGACATGCTTTCCGGGTGCCTCAAGTTTGGGCAAAGAGGACACCATTTAAGATTTCTATAGGCATAGCAAACTAGCGAAATTCAGATGACCAAAGCATGCATGCCAAAGCTTTGCATCTGACATAGCCTAAGAATCATGTACTGCACATGTTGAATCATTCATAGATTTTTCATAGTCTATGAGCTTATACAGGCCATGACATAAAATGCCAGAAACAATAATCATGTCGCCATTTGACAGATCATGAACTGTACATCTGTCATCAAAAAATTTCACAACCAAGCCAATCTTGGCTAATGCAGAAATTGATAACATATTTTTCTTGATCCCTGGCACAAATAAAGTATCTGACAAAGTGAAAGAAATTCAGAATGATCTTAACAACTCCCATAAGGGGATAAGAGGAGTTGTTGGCGCATGTGACAGTATTCCCTATAGGGGCAGGCTCAAGTGAAGTGAAGAAACTGCACTGCGCGGTAATAGGTTTGGGTGCCCCACTATCAAAATACCAAACATCTGAGTCTACTTCAGACATACACTGCTCATGAGAGGATGGGTCAAAACTACAAATAGCAGTAAATGCCCATTCTTCATTCTCCACAAGATCTGCATACTCTGTTTTTGGTGTAGATGCCTGTGCAACAACCATTCCGACCTCTTTTTTCTTTGCCTCTTTTTCAACTAGTTTTGGACATTTGTTTTTGATATGATTGTTTCCTTTAGAGTACTTACAAAAAAAGTTCTATTTTTCTGATTTCTTCTCATCTTTGTCTTCCTCCTTCAAATGTGCAGCATTTGCAGATTTCTCCTTGCCAATTGATGAGCTCCATTTACCTTTGCCCTTCTGACTATCCAAGAAAGCTTGATTTGCAACACACATAATGGACATGTTCTGCCTAGACTGATCTTCCTACAACATAACATAGACTAACTCCTCAAATTTTAACTCTAAGTATAATAGATACTTAGAGGTGGTTTCAAAACAAGTTTTTAAATGAGATGTCTTAGGTAGATGGCACCCAAATACATCTAATGTCGTCAATGACATAGATGATTGCTCTGAAAAGTTTTTTGGGACACATTCTTACATTAGTTTAGAGAACCTACAATACTAATACTCTAAGTATTAGAGATACTTAGAGACAGTTAATTGAAAAAGGTTCCAAAGGAATCCTTGGTGAGAGATCCTAAATAGGATGGCACCCCAACATGGTTTCAAAATTCTCATGATGTAAATCTCTAAGCTGATGCCATCAAAGACATAGATGGAAAGCAAATATGAGCAAATATTGATTTCACCAAAAGGAATGGTGAAAAGTATTCGAGACATGATGAAAATTTGAAAACTCCCTCCTTTTGGAAGAAATTCCAAGTTAATTTTAGTCTTCATTCATCAAGAGATTTGCACTCCAAGAAGAATCCAACTAAGGTTTTCTTTAGGATATCCAATGGTTTCTAATATTACCTTCAAAACTCTTATGCTTTGACTAAAAATTGAAAATTAAAGCCAACTCTGCTACATAGATAGACATGAACTTGCATAATTGGGAAACATGAAAATTCATGAGAATTGCCAAAAGTTCAAGAAGAATTTCATGGGTGTGTTAGGAAAAGTGGTCATTGAACCACCTCTAGAAGATGTCTATCGAACACCAAAACTAGAATTCCTTACTAGTACATCTTCTAGAAAATATCCTACAATAGCACTTTCAAGTACAAAAGTTGAATGTATGAGTTTTACAAATGCAACATGTGAGATTATGTGGTATTTGAAGCTTTATGAAGATCAGAAGCTATCTACATCACGTTCATTACTCTTTGGAGATAATGTAAGATCATTACAACTTGCATTAAGCCAAAATATCATGCAAGAACCAAACACATTGAAGTACACTACCATTATATCCAATAGAAGGCGGTGAATGAAGATATCGATATTCAACATGTTGGAACTAAAGATCAATTAGCAGACATACTCACAAAAGCAATGGATGCTCAAAAGCTCAAGCAAATGAAAGTTCTTCTTGGAGTCAAAGCTTTGGATTTAGACCTTGAGGGGGCAATGTTACATAAATACAATCTCTAAATTGGTTTTTGGGTTTGTGCATTTTATTATTTACTAGAAATAAGATGTGGAAGGCACACACATGCTTAAACTTAGGGAAAACATAGTTAAAAGTCAGGATGAAAGTAGTGCTCTCTATTTTTAGAAGGGCTAGTCACTTGTGTTTTCAACCTCTCAATAAAAAGAGTGGTTCTCTTAATGTAGGTGGCCAAATTGAGTGATTCTTATTAATTTAAAGCTTTCAACTTGTTATATATATATATATATATATATATATATATATATATATCAATTTTTGTACAAAATGTAATAAAAAAGTTCATCCAAATAGGTGTTCTCTCATACCTATCCTCTATTGGGTATCAACAGTCTCACTTTTGCACATGCTTCTCCATACCACTTGATATCCACACAGCAACTCGAGGATGCATCCACACCATTTTCATGCCTTCAACACATGAAGAGGTGGGAAATTAGGAGAAGCATTGCAATTTTGGATCAAGGATGGCAGAAGGAAAGACATCAAATCCAAGAGGATAAGACAATGAGGGAAATGGAAGGAGAATTATTGCCAACCCATGAATGAAGAAGAAATAAAAAGTGCGGGTACACTTGTTCGGTGGTACCCATGACTCTTCTTCATCTTCTTCAAATGACATATGGATGAGTTTAAAACTACAAAGGTAACATCCTTTCCTATAATTGTTTAGAAATGGATAGAAGGCCTTCCAAAAGAGCATTCTTTTGAAGATTTATGCATATCATCTCATATTTGATGTAGCAAATATAAAAAGGACTTCATAGATGAATCGTAGCATGCATTTAAGCATCTTTAGAGATTTTACAAGGTTGTATGCATATATGGACATACAAGTAAGTATGTCAATGTCCAATTAAGGAATTAAAAAGTGGAAGAGTTGGAATGACACAACCTTTCAACTTCAAGTTTGAAATATCCAAGATGATAGATCTCTTCATGTAAGAAAGCAATGGATGGATGTAGCTTTGATGGAGGTAACTGTTAGAGTGATGCACCAAGGAATACATTTTAAATGGAGAAGGTTAGATCCACATGCACTTACAAGGATGCATGAGTTTACTCATCTAAGGGATGCATTGAAGGAATATACGAATATAAAAATATTCTTCATCAACACGAAATAGACTCACCACATGAAGATAGTTAGAGAATAAACATTGAATGCTCACATAACATGGCATATGAACCTTATGCATGATAAGCATCTCCAAGTAAAGATGTACAAGTTTTGGGCATACATTTCATATGCATATTAGTGAATTAAATCATGTATTCATGGGTTGATGGAGTGAGAGAGAGATTAAGTACATTATATTCAAGGTTAAGATAAAAAATCACTTCTGAATATGAATTCAAAAGCATAAGATCTTAACGGTCCATTGAGGTTATGTGACTCAACAACCATTAACTTTTATGTTTTTTTATACATTGGATTAATCCAAAAACCAACAAATGTAACACAAAGAGAAAAAACTTAAGTGTAGTCCTATTTATGGATCCTCAAGTTCCATAAAAGCCATGGCATGCATGAGAAGCAAGGCCAAAGACTTAAGCTACAAGTCATGTAATGTTTCTCTTCTTACTAACCATCAGTTAGTGATAATAAGAATTTGGATTGAAAGAACATGAGAATTGCAAAGAAATGATCATTAAGGACGATGATAACACTGATGAGGAATGGACCATGAAATGATCGAATCATGTCATCTTTTTGAAGAAACTCATTTCTTCCCCAAGATATTCTCCCTTTTTTATAGAAAGGTATGATCCATTTGGAGCTTTAAAAGAGTTGCTTCATGAGTGTAAAGTTGAATCTCTGAAAATATGAGTGCCATTACTCCAAGATATGCCCTATGAATAAGAAGCAATAACCAAATGGTTAAAAATGTAACCATCTGGTTAAGTCCATGATTGACAATATCTTTTGATACAAATGCTTAATTATGCCAACAAATAATATCTAGTATAAGAATACCAAATGGCATGGATCAATATACTTTTGATTGCATTTGATCAAAGAAATATTTCAATGAAGGTGCAATCTTAAAAGTCTTTCAAAATTAAATCAATACTTGGTAAAGATATAGCTTACAAAGTTTCTTGATTGTACTTGATGAGACTAATATGAACAAAGCCTTCTTAGTAAACAATCCTTGAGTAAGAGCTAAATTTGTCTACATTAAGGTGAGAGTGTAAACCATATGGTGTGGGACGTCTAAGGCTACACTATCACTAAAGTGGATTTGGTGGTATAGGACACCGAATTTAAGGATAACAAAAGCTTTAACTCAAGGATGTTCAACTAGTTTTTTCATCAACTTAAAAGAAAATAAGGCTAAGCTCCAATTGGATTCATAATTTGGATATTGAATAAGACAAAATTTCTTGAAGTTACAATGAAGAAAGGCATCATTGATATGATAATTCAAAGCAAAAAGATGCATTCCTTTTGTTTGGTGAAAGTTATTGAGTGCATTTGATATCAAGTACCTAACTATGTTTGAGCACCAGATATGCAAGGATGGAATTCATGGAAGTGTTCTAATTTGGAAATAACCAAAGTATAAGTTATTTCAAGACTTGAAGCATATCCATAAGGTACTTGAGGATAATGGATGAGGAAAGGTAAGCATGACAACTTGCTTAGTCAATAGGATGACATATAATTATTGGTCCCTAGAAGAAGAAAATCCCATGTGTAAATATCATTGAAGAAAGGACCTAAAGGAGAAAAGAATTAGTCTTATCTCAAATGAACTTGGCGGGGAGAATTTTGAGAAAACTAAAAGACCAAGATTGGCCATAGAAACGAAACCTTTAATGTTTTGATATATCATGCCAAGCAAAGTTTAATGGTCAACCAAATAGATCTTCAAAATATTTAATGGCATGAGATTTAGATACCTTAATTCCTTCTCTCTTGTTTGTGGCACAAAAGAATTCAAAGATGGAATTTTGGATCATAGAAAATCATTAGAGAGCACTAACAAGACAAAGAAGATGGAAAGATTAAGGTTGTAGTTCTACAGATTGGAGAAAGAACTCACTGGTGTGGGACAGTGGGAATTGACTCCCATTGAGAATTTTCTCTAATGGTTAGAGAGAAAAGAGACTCAAGATCCGAATGGAAAACATTGGGACAAGCCTTAAAGAGAAGACCATTGAGAGTAAGGTCTTATGTTCATAAAGAGATAAAGAGATTTACCTACTTGAACTATAAACACTGAGTCACAACAAAGGAGAACAAAGACATGTTCTCTATTCCTTTTTACCTAAAGACCACTATATCAAGCAATAAAGTGGGCATTTTACAATATCTAGAAAGCATCACTTGTTCTTGCTTGTAAATATTGTCACTAGAAGCTTGATCTCATATCCCAAGTAGTCAAGATAGATAAAATAAAATTCTTGTTGCCATGAAAACTAGTTGTTCAGCATGATCAAGAATCCCACATCATGATCTTTGACAATAGATTAGAGTTGAAGGTACAAGTAAGAGTTCGGGAAGCTCCTTCATTACATCTATAACCTCAACAAGCACAGATTATAGCTGATTAAAAGTTACTCGAAAATTAGAGTACATGTGTTGCAAAAATCGGAACATTTTAACAAGGCAATTAAGATCATCACCTTTGTATGGTTAAGATCCTCATTGAATGCCTGGCCATATTCACAGAATATGAAATACATTTCACAAAAGCATTCCCAAGAGAAGATAATAATCAACAAAATTATACTAAGAAACATTCACACATGATCAGAGAAATGCTCAAGATAAATCAAGCTGAACACAAAGTGAAAGCAGAACTCGAGATTATATTTCTATTAAAATGATTTTTTAAATTTCATGTGTTCTACAAGAGTAATATGAATCTACAATAGAAGCTGATCATAGCTTTCCTCAGGCTCAAGGATATTGGGATCCTCTGGAACATTAGAACACATATCCTGCCTCTCTTGCTCCAAGATTGGCTCTTCAAGGTCAGCCATGTCCCCCGGTTCATCTGCAAGTGGGGGAACAGGCTCCCTTGAAGCCGGTTGGAATCTCTCCGTGTCTGCAATGTGCTTCCTTCCAACCTCTTGGTCTTCATCTGGGCATTCATTCAGCCCATTGATTCTCATTCTAATGAAGCTCACTTGAGCATCATCCTTCTCCACAGCTATGCAGTGCCTGAACATCTTTAAGGAGCAAGCCAAAGTCGTTCCTGAAACAACAGAAAACCACTTAGAGGCGTCAATCAACCATGACTAATGAAAATTGTGAAAATTGAAATTACCTGTGCCCGAAAAAAGGTCTAGGACCCAGTCATCATCATTGGAGAATAGCTGAAGCAATCTCATTATGAGTTTTTGTGGCTTCTGATAGGGGTTAACCAATGTCATGTCCCCAGCTACATGACGAAGTTTCTTGGTAACGGCTGGGAACATGAGCACATTTGAGATCCCATTCTCATTGCAATGCTCCCTGACTCTCCTTTTGCTTACTTCATCATAATAGCCAACTGTAATGCATTCAGTGGAGCTCACAAACCTATGCAAAGGAGTGTGATTTACGTTTGTCTTCACCCTGCAAACAAGAACTATGAGTCACAGAGAGCATCATTAAAGCGGCATGGAGATAGAAAGAAGATTACTTACCACGTGAGGCACTCCACAGCATGACATCTTGCCTTCAGAGCAGTTGAAACAGAGAAAGACTAGTCTCTGCTATGGAAAATTACTATCCTCCAAAGAGGAGACATAGTCAACTCTGCAAAATCAGTGACCATCTTCCGAATCTGAGGGTGTTTGAAGGGTTCATCATCATTAACTGATCCCAACATCCTAAATCCATAGGGTATGTCTGCTATGAGAAGGGAGTAATGTTTTCTAGGCACAACAGAACAAATATTATTTACATCACTACAGAATACATTGTAATATACAGGCCTAAGGGGGTCTAGGGGATTGGAGAAACATTTCAGATCAGGTTCATCATCAAAATCCATCTCCTTGGCTTTCAGTCTAGATTTCTCATGCCTTGCTCTTTGAATGTGAGCCAGGAATGCAGGGGGGCAATCATCTAGTAGCTCTGCAGACTTACTTTTCTTTGGTTTCTGCAGAAAAAAGTGGAAAGACAATTAAATGAGCTCTTCAATACAGCAAACAGAACATAAGGAACCGATGCATGGCATCGATTTTGTGTGGGGGTAGATGCCAGGCATCGACTTTCTACAGAAAGTCGATGCCTGGCATCGACTTTGGGACATAAGTCGATGCTTGGCATCGACTCATGCGACGAGGTCGATGCCAGGCATCGACTTATGCCCCCAAGTCGATGCCAGGCATCGACTTTTGGCTACAGGTCGATGCCAGGCATCGAATTTAGCCGTAAGTCGATGCCAGGCATCGAATTCGTACTAAAAGCCTGGCATCAAATTGGTTAGGTGAATCAAGGCATCTAACCTAATGGCAAACCAGGCACAACCTCAGATAGAGAACCTACCCAATCACGAAACAGGATGAAATATTCTGATAAAGCTTTGTAGGATGATGTGGTTGGATAGTCTGCTTGGACCTCTGTCCAAGAAAAGCAACCTAGCCTCTTCATCATCACCTCCTGAATCTTCATGTATACTTTATGACTACAGTCACAGAAATAAAAAAGAGACTAGGTTAGACCAGAAACATGGGATGAGGGAAAAAGGATATGAGAATAACATACATACTTATTGAGCTCAGTCACCATCTCCTCCAGGCTTAACTCCTTGGAGATTACCCTTGACAAAGTTGATATAATCAATGTATCATCCTTGATTCCTTGAAGGGCCCTCCATGGTGTCAGCTTCATGTCCTCAGGAGCCTCTTCAATTGAGAGGTCAACTTTCCTTCCCTTTCCCTTCAGATCAACCTGTGGGTCTGGCCTCGACTTTCGTTGCTTCTGGCCCTTGACCTCCTTGTTCTCCCACATTGTGAAAATTTTATCCTGTAGATCCCAGATCTCACCTGATCTGAATGCCACTTGAAACCATGGATCATATTTCCTCAAAGCATCAGACTTTCTATTCTCATCGAGTGCAATTCCAACCTCAATAAGGCATTGCTTTCGTAGATTGGGATGTATTCTTCCAGCTTCCTTCACAAGACAATCTTCATATTCATGGTGGAAGAACCGAATTCTCTCTATGGAGGACATTTTTTGCGTGTAGTCATTGTCATTGTTGTGATCCCAAGCAAGAAGCTTGGCTTCCTCAGTTGTAAGACCAGCATATATCTTACACTCTGCATACCTAAAGAAAAATGTGGTAGGGTGCTCCTTCACTAGCTGTCTACGGGCCTCTGCAGAGTGTGAACCTCTAATCACATAATAAGTATAATCCTCAAACAAGCCCTCATTGAACTCATCCACAGAGCTGCACTCATTCGGATCCACCATGACAAGGAATGGCACAACAGTAGCATGAGGATTTATTTTCATTTTCTTCTTAAGATTCTGCACGTGCAAATTGTGTGGCTCCCTGATCTCAAGGGGCCTCCTCCCTGTGATTGGATCTATTGGTGGCCTGTGGATGATATTGATTGGTAGGTGGAACAACTGCCCCTTCTTCACAACTTTTCTTCTAGCTATGTCCTCCCTCATCTTGTTCTGCTCAGTACCAAGAACACCCGAGGCAAGCTCTCCACCAGGTGCAACAATTATATCCTCAGAGCTAGAGCTTGAGTCAGAAGACTCCTCTTCTGAAATTCTCTTCTTTTTCTTTTGGAACTTTTTCTGCACGCTCTGCTTACCCCTTGCCTTTACAGGGGTTGTCATCTTCTGTTGTGTTGGCATGATGTTGCCCTGGATCCATGGCATCAAGTCCTTGATAAGATTGATTGAGTCCTTGCATATCTCAGCTAGCCCATCTGGAACACAGCACTCTGGGCACAAGAAATCCATCTTGCATATAACATTTCTTAAACCTTTCGATGTCTCTACCAAGAAAAGGAGGTTGTCAGAATCCTCATCTTCATAATCCAGTTTGTACACAAGGCCATACTGAAAACCTTGTGTTGTCGTAATCTTTCCTCTCCCATATGCCCCTGCGAACACAAGAAGGACTGCATTCTTTTCTTCAACATACTGAAGGCACCACTCCAGATTTGTCATGTCCCGCAGTGGACGATCTGTCCTTAAGACCTCAGCGTCCCTCGACCTATCCTTCATAGTTGTATCATCCTCAGGAATTTTGATGCTACTCTGTCCTCCAGAGGATATTCCTAGCGGGTTGCTGGCCTTCTCAGAGGACAAGGATGCAATAATTTTCTTTGGTTTTGCTTGGTGACCAATGCCTTTGTCACGTTGCTGATCACCAGAGCCCATGGTGACTCTCAGCTTCTTGAAGGGCCTCTCACTCTTGGACTCCGCATCCCTGAAGGCGATTGGAAATATCAGCTCATACGTAAATGTGGTTTTCAAAGGCCCAAGTCGATGCTAGGCATCGACTTTTAGGTACAAGTCGATGCCAGGCATCGACTTTTAAGTGCAAGTCGATGCCAGGCATCGACTTTGTGTGCATCGACCAAGTCGATGCCGGGCATCGACTTGCACTTAAAAGTCGATGCCTGGCATCGACTTGTACCTAAAAGTCGATGCCTAGCATCGACTTGAACCCAAAAGTCGATGCCAGGCATCGACTTTGCACCCTAAAGTTGATGCCTGGCATCGACTTTTAGGCCAACTTCGATGCCAGGCAAGTCGATGCCTGGCATCGACTTTTAGGTGTAAGTCGATGCCAGGCATCGACTTGCACGGAAAACTCGATGCCTGGCATCGACTTGCACACAAAGTCGATGCCTGGCATCGAATCTTACGTGTGAGTCGATGCCAGGCATTGACTTGCACTGAAAAGTCGATGCCTGGCATCGACTTGAGGCCTCAAGTCGATGCCTGGCATCGACTTGCAGCCTCAAAGTCGATGCCTGGCATCGACTTGCAGCCTCAAAGTCGATGCCTGGCATCGACTTACACCTAAAAGTCGATGCCATGCATCGAGCTGTACCCTCATTGGATCTATATGTTTAGAGCTAAGAAAAATAAAAACCTAGAAAGCAGACTCTTTACACAAACATACAAAGGGAATCTTTTAGGAATCTTTTTATATGGTATGATTTTGTCTACCTCTTGGTACTCTTGCCAACATTCTTCTTCTCCATCAGAGTTGCCTTGCTGGTATGCTGAGCTCTGTGCTCCATGGCTGTCTGTGCTCTGTTGCTCTCTCTTGCTCGTGGATTTTGAAAATGAGAATGATCTCCTCCTCTGCTAGTTATAGGCAATTGGGTAACTTGAACCAGAGACTAACTAGATCTAACTGAATGAGTCCAGTTGCTAACTATATATGTCAACTTATCTAACCAGGGAATACCACCCACACAAATAGGCTGTTTCAGAGCCACTTTAATGAAATATTCATTGAACTTTGCAACTATTTATATACATTTGCATGGAAATTACACTTCAATGGCAAGAGTATGGTATGTACATGAGGATGTCTAATCTCATGTAGAAATTTTTTCTTAGAATCTCTTGCTTGGGAGAAAATCAAGTCTAAGTTGTGTTGAATATGGGAGATTAATGACATCTTTATAGTGTTATCCTGCTCACTTTAGTTCATATTCACATTTATCTTGTAACACATTGTTGAAATGGAAAATCAATGTATGAATACACATTCAAGTAAAGATCCTTGCAACTATTTATATACATTTGCATGGAAATTACACTTCAATGGCAATAGTATGGTATGTACATGAGGATGTCTAATCTCATGTAGAAATGTTTTCTTAGAATCTCTTGCTTGGGAGAAAATCAAGTCTAAGTTGTGTTGAATATGGGAGATTAATGACATCTTTATAGTGTTATCCTGCTCTTTTTAGTTCATATTCACATTTATCTTGTAACACATTGTTGAAATGGAAAATCAATGTATGAATAAAAATTCCGTGTACCTCTTTTACACATAATTCTTTTTTAATATACTTTCATCTACCTCTTTGAGATCTAGCCAAGACCAGAATAAAACCTAATCCTTGAAATCTTATTTACCAAAGGTAAAATTTCTTCTTGTATAGTCTTCAATGGCACTACTCCAAACAATTTTAATATATAATCCAGTTGGAACTCAACTTGGATATATTTTGATTCACTCACAATGCTAAGACTCAATGACTCATATCTAGTTAGAAATCAACTATGTTTCTCATTTCAAAAGTGAATCAAATCTTTGGTTCCCTTATTAGGGTATATTTGAGTAATTAAGTGATTTGATGTAATTTGATGTTTAATGTTATTTAATGTTACTTTAATAAACTTTTGATTTCATATCTTCTTGATGTGACATTTGATGTGACATCTTCACTTGATCTCGGATTTCTACTTATTTAAAAAGGTCATTCATCTTCAGTCTTCTGTGAACTCAGTGAAGATGAGCTCAATCTTTTCAGTGGATGCTTGGGCATCAGCTTCCTTTGCTCATATTGATATAGTTTCGGATTCATTGTTCTCAGTTGACCCTTTCCACAGAAGTGATGATCCCTATGATTTAGAACGTGCTGATGATTCCATGTTTTCTGTTGAGTCATTTAAGTTATCCAATTCACAGTGCAATGCTGCTCAACCAAATGCACCTCTTGATCTCCCATCTGATCCAACCATTGATCTTCCTTCTGACTCAAGTGCATGTGGAGCAACGGAAAAGCAAAGCAAGCTCAATCTACGATTTAAAAGAAGGCCTCGTGAAGTAAGTCAAAAAAGATTTAAATTTCTTACTTAAGATAGACAGATTGCATTGGATATTGTGAAGCATTGTTGTGGTTTGAAATGTTTTTACAATTTAGGAATGAGGAAATTAAAGCACCTAAGAGAAAAATTCCTCCATTTAGATAGTGAAAGGCAGGATATATACCTTGTTTCTCGCATGCAAATGATTGAGGATAACATGTCAGTAACGCGTGTTGGTTTTGAATATTTCTTTAGTCAAGGGATGCGATGCTGTAGGGTTGCATTTAAAATTGCAATGGGTGTGGGAAATTTTAGAATACATAGGGTTCAACAAGGGCTTTTGAATGGGGATCTCATTTTGGATACGTTCCATGTTGGGACCAAAGGATCTGTTGGACGTCATGCAATGAATTGGATGATGAACTATTTTAGCTTGCATTGTGAGGTTATGCCTACAACTGGAAGGTTGCACTTGTCAGATAACTTTACTCGTCGAGAGGTATTTCAAATATATAGAGAAGACATGGAAAATAGAAATGAGAAGTATGTGTTGTATCGTCACTTTACTCGATTATGGAAGGAAGAGTTTAACAATGTTTCTATTCCTCGTAAAGTTAGAATGGGTGAATGTTCAGTTTGCGCCACTTTGAAAAACATGGCAAAAGGGGCTACAACACCACAGGAAAAGAATAATTTTAAAAACCTTCTTAACAACCATCGTGAGAGTCAAGCTTTAGAGAGAAAGAAAGCAATTCATCATCGAAGTAAAGCACTCAGAAATCCGGAGCGTTATATGTGTTTGTTGATCGATGGTATGGATAACTTTTTGCCACATTTTTATCGCATCCCTAATGACATTGGAGATGAAGTCCTTGTGCAAATGCATTTGGTTGGTGCTTTGGTATACAATGGAACTGTAATGTCCAAGGTTTTCTTCACATATCGGAATGTGCATAATGATCCAAACCTTACAATTACTGTCATTCATCGTGTTTTGCAATCATGGAAGGGTCTTTTGCCACCAACTCTATATTTGCGACTAGATAATACTGCAAGAGAGAATAAAAATTCTACAGTCTTTGGATATTTAAGCATGCTTGTTGAAAAACAGGTATTTCAGAAGGTTAAGGTAAATTTCCTTCTGGTTGGCCACACTCATGATCACATTGATCAAATGTTCAGTACTTTCTCTAAGAAGTTGGCACGTAACAATGCTTTTACTCTTCCGCTTTTATCTGAGTTGATTTCAGAAGCATATACTCCAAAACCAGAAGTTCAACACCTCACACAGATTTATGACTTTAAGCACTTTTGCTCAATGGGCCTTGATAACAGTGCTAAGGTTTTGGCTCCATTGCACAATATTAGTTTCAACCATGTATTCTTGATGAGGAGGGTTGATGAAATAACCCTTTTATTTGCAAAGCAGTATTCATCTTCTCTTGGGTGGGAGCCTAAAGAGGGATGCAGATTCTTATTGCAGGTGCCTAATTTTTCTACTGTAACAGTGTATGGTGCAGAACAATCACCATATGAAGATAAAAACAATACAGAAAGATGTGGAAATGTGGTTGATCAAAGTAAAAGCTGGATGCATGCACTCATTGAAAAGAAGAGACATATTGAGCGTGCAAAAAAATATGCTGGAGATCAAGATGTATCTTGGTGGGAGGACTTTTTCAATCATCAAGAAGAGATTATACAGTATACAATTGCAGGTCACTGGCCAGTTGATGTTCCATTCACATGGGATTTTTGTACACAAAGATCCGTGAATGTGGCCCAAGCATGTAATGCAGATGCACTTCAAAGTTTTATACATCCACCAGAAAGAAATATTTATGTAGGCCCAAGGATGACAAAACAGGCAGAAGCAAGATGGCAAGGAAATTTAATAGAGATAAATGTTGGAACACTTATTGCAGTTCTTGCTGATGGTGATGAGGCTACCAGACCATTTTGGATTGCAAAGGTTTTAGAGATAACTAAAGATATTGATCAGAGAAGAATAGAGGCTTTGATGGTGCATTAGTATTACACTAAAAGTAGTAATGCATTCACAGGTAAATATAACTTAGAAATGGTGTGTGATACTAAACGAACAGGTTCAAAAAAGAAAAAGAATATTCGAAGCACATCCACTATTAAAATGGATGATGTAGATATTCTTGTTTATGATTTTTCCTTGACAAAAACAGGTCAGTTGAGGAAAGCAACCATCAACATGATAAAACAAAAGCTTCCAGATGTATGTGGTACAGGAAATCATAGGCAAACAAGAAGATTTGTGCATGATCCTGCAGAATTTGGTATGTACGTGGATGAAGATAGAGCTCTTGTGGATATAGAACAAGAAGAAGAGAGCTCTCAACAGTATGAGACTGAATCAAGTGCATCAGATGATGAGGGTGTAGACATAGATCGACAAAGTTGTGAGTTGCATTGAAGCTCTCAGACATTTTTAGTGCTTATGTAAATGCTTCGAAGTAGTTTGGTTAATGAAACCATGTTTTGTAGCAATTTTGAATAACAATAAGATATCCACCCATTAAAAATATGTCTAAAATGTTATTTTTGTATAAGAACTATTTAGTTCTACATTCTTTATATAGATTTTAGACATGTCAATGTCTTATCATATAGATTTTGGACATGTCAATGTCTTATCGTATACATTTTGGGACATGTCAATGCCTTATATAGTGAAATTTTGAGTACATTTTGAGCTCTTTTTTTATGAGAAAATGACAAAAAATGTCAAAAATCACATGTTTTCACCTCATTTTTGTAATATATGTATACTGGTATAAAGGAATCTCAAACATAAGCTGCCATTTGCTTCATTTTTGACGAGAGTGTTCTCTTTTTATGACATAGTTCTCGTTTGTTACGACTCGCTGTTTATATAAATGCACGTGGTTGTATTTACAAGAGAGTAAATAGAATAAGTTTGACATTTACCTTAGAAAAAGACTATCCTTTATCTTCTTATTAAGATGCATTATTTCAATAGAGTGCATAGTCAACTTTAGATTATGTACTAGATATAGAAAAGATGAGAATAACAATTTTAGGGAGTTTTATGAGATAAACTCCAAAATTGAGGAGCTTGCTTAAAGTCAAGCCTATTCAAGTATTGAATGATAGAATATCATTCTTTGATTTTTTTTGGATAATGAGAATAAATTATTTGAAAATGGTCATTAAGTTCTTTGAAGGGTGTGGGATACAATGCCAAGAAAGAGGTATTTTCTTGGAAGATCTTGGAACTTAAAACAAATAAAACTTGAATAATTTAGTTCCATTCCATAGATAGAAGATTTAGCAAGAAGGTGTCTTGGTCACTTGATAAGTATTGTTCCTCAATTAGTTTGAGGATTTGAAAGAATTGGTTAAGTAAGAGAAATGATTTGTTCCTCTTCACAAAACATTGATGATCTTTGAGGTCATTAGAATACATAACTATCTAAGGGTATGAACCAAATTTGCTTCAAGATAGTTATTATCAATGCTCTTTGGAAGAACAAAACGAGCTAAGATGAACAAAGAGTTTGGGTAGAAGAATGTTCTACCAATTAATTCTAATTCCTAAAATCATGGTCTTGAAGATAATTTTTTTTGAAGAAGAATTGACCTAGAAGAACAAGAAAATGTTTGAAAGATCAATATAGGGAATATCAAGGATGAACAAGACAATTATAGAAAGAGATGAAATTTTTGAAATCGGATTTATGATTTATCACTCCTAGAGTACTTGAAATTTATGTTCAAGAATTGTTGGATGATTAATATAAGTCTACCTAACTTGCCAAAGAAGTGAGAAGATAGTATTTCTCCTCATTTTATTGAGCAGATTTTGGGTAGGACTTAGTAGATCCACTTTGCTAAGTTCATACCTTTATTTAAATCCCACCAAGTACAAATAAAGTTTATTTTGTATTTGTAAAGGACTATAGAAGACCAAATCAAGTACAAAACATCGAAAGATTCCTTTCCTTTCTAATGAAAGTGGAAGATGTAATATTTTTTGGAGCTCAAGGATTCTGAAAGTGCCAAAGGGAAAAAATTAAGCTAAGACTACTAGAGTAGTCCACATTTCACTAGTCCATAGGTACAAGGCATGCACATACGTTCAAATGGAATGAGGAAAGGTGATTTGGGCAAGGATTTTGATTCCCTTCCTTTCACATTAAGGAAGGTAGTAGCCCTTATCTAATCACACAAAACTAATATGAAAAAACCAATGACCATGCTAAGAATATAGATCATGGTGCACAAGGACAATACTCCACATATGATACTGTTACTCATTTTTTAGGACAAAAATGCTTTAAGGGGGGGGGGAGATTGTTGTATAATTCATGGGTTCAAATGGCTAAATGTATGGATTCTAAAGGTTAGAATGTAATGCATATTTTCCTTGGTTTAGCCCTTGAATTACCCTTAGAACATGCTTGAAACTTTGGGTTGAACCCTTGGTTTTAACGCTTTGGGTATTTATTCATATGAGATCCCAATTGCATAGTTCTGAACCTTAGGCTTGATTTATCCAAAGGTGTGGGAACCTTAGTCTTGGGAGAAGCTTCTCTAAGTGCCACATTGGGGGTGTACATGAGAGAAGAATCCTCATTTGATTTAGAAGGCATGTGATAGACCTTGTTGAAATTAGAAGACATGTGATCACCATTAAGAAAGTATCCACATGAGGGACACTTGGTTGGACACTTGGCCAAACCCAAGGACATGCACCCCCTTAGGATAGAGGTACATATATGGGTTGAGCTGGATGGGTAGATATGTGCTCTTTCTTAGAGTTGTGGTCTTGCTAGAAGTTTGAGATGCTTTGCTAATTAGACTGCTAGAGTTTGTTGTTTATATTATAGACACCCTCTAACGGGTGCTAACCTACTCCCATGTGGCACTATCTTCTGAACTATCTTTCCACTTTACTAGGAAACCTTTATGTAGGTGAATCCTCACCTATTTCTCTCGAGTGTGTAGTGTGCTCTCAAGCTCACATAGAAGCGGTCAAATAGAAATAGGATCCACTACCTCACTATCGAGAATGAGGCTATCAGATTCACCCAATCTTCTCTTAAGCCGACTCACATGAAATACTAGATGGATATGACTACTCTCTAGAAGTTGGAGATGGTAATCCATCTTTCCTATTCTCTTAAGTACTAGGAATGGTCCACAATACCTAGGAGATAGTTTTGGAAAAGGTCCCATCTTCATGTTTTGGGACCTAAAGGACTCTCTAAGATAGACTTATTCTCCTGCCATCAAAGTTGATTTCTCTCCTTTTAAGATTAGCATAGTCTCTAGCCCTATCTTGAGCTCACCTAATGTTGTCCTTATCAAGCCTAAGCATATCATTCATCTCTTCCAAGAAATCCTTTTCAGCTTGGATTTTTTCATGTTGCAATCCTATTGCATAAGCAGCTCTTGGTTGAAAATGATACATAAGCATAAATGGACTATACCTAGTGGAAGAGTGCTTGGAACTATTATATGAAAACTATACTATAGGTATGTATTATTTCCAATTAGTTTGCATTCATTTGCATATGCTTATTGCATATTGTTGTACCAATATGGGTCAAAATGCCAAAAGACATGGGTTTTGGGGTTCCAAAGCCACTTGGTGAACCCTTGGGGTTTATGGACAAACCCTTGGGAAAGTGTCTCCAAGACTATGGTTTTAACACGAACTATTTGGATTTATTTACTCCCAATTGAAGGTTTTTGACCTTACGATTGATATTTCCTAAGGGTATGGTATTTAACCCTTAGGAGGCCTCTCAATCCTTGAGACTTGTATCTACAAACTTGGGAGAAATTGTTTTAGAATCCATGTGAAAGCCATGTGATTCCATGTGATTTCCAAGGCTAGAAGCCATTAGATAAGCATCCATGTGAGGGGGGACACCACAAGATCTCCTCACATTTTCCCTCTTGGCCTAGTGGTATATATATGGATGGAGTTGATTGGGTGGATACATGCATCTCTCACTCTCTTTGAGTTTAGATGGTGGCTTTTATTAGGAAGGCCATTCCTACAATAATTAGTTTATTTATTCTAACTGAAGGAAGCTCTTCAATAGTGGTAGCCCAGGAAGTAGGCTTGGGCAAGGTGGATGGAAGGTGCATGCGTCGTCTTCATAAATTTAGCCAACAAAGATGGGGGTGTATCTCTCAACTTTTAAGTCGGATTGACATGAGCAAGGTATCATTGGAAAGCTCTCAGAGTGAAATTTCATTGGGTACCAGTTGATTGGGGGCCCAAGATACCGAGAATGGGTGAGAAAAAGATTCAAGATACTGAGCTTGAGAACAAGGATGAAGATACCAAGGTTGCAAACAAGATATTCAATAAATAATGCGAGGGTGAGGACATCAATTCAAGGGCCCTAGGGAGTTCAATATCCAATCATTGAGGACAATGGTCAACCAAGGGGGGAAGAATGTTGTAAAGTGACCAATAGGAGATGCTTGAACCATGCCCGAAGATGGAGGATTAATCCTCAACCATGGGTTTTGGGGTAAGTGGTTAGCCCATCGGACTCCGAATTGTGAGATCATGAGTTCAAATCCCCTCGGATACAACACTAGTATCAGAGCTCAACTTTCGAAGATCCATGCTGATTGATTTCTTCTAACATCAAGATTGGGGAAGAGACTTCCATTATGAGAGAGTTTGGCTATCCTTTGCACATATAGAGAAGCCAAATGGTTATTAGCTTAATCTCTCACTAATTAGATTAGATTGAGTTTCTTCTCACTCTCTCTTATATGTGGTACAATGCCATTAGCCTGGAAGAACTCAAGGGTCAAGCATTGCTCCAAAACTAGTTGGTGAAAGGACTTTTTCCAAAGTCTCTTTTCTTTTGTTCTCGTATGTTTTTTCTCTTATGAGGAAAGAATAGAGTCATTTTCTTCACCTATAAGCATCAATATGGAGCACTATGAATCAAGGAGGTCAACATGAAGATGGTGGATGGATCTTCCCAAGGGAGAAATGATGGACATAGATTTGCATAAAGCTAATTATTTTTTTCAAGTTATAGTTGATTTTCTTGCTTTAATTACCATCATTTTTTGCATACACTCAAAATTGAAGCATAGAATGATACTTCAATTGTGGATATAGTCCAACTGCACATGCAAAGATAAGGTATTTAAAATTAAGAATAGGAGTATAAAGGGAAAGTAGGATCTCAAGCCCATTCATGCATATATGCACTAAAAGAATGAATCTATATGCATTTCCTTTTACCAAAAGAATAATTTCAATGCACAAGTTCAACTCCAAAGCTTTCTTTTTATGAGAAACCATTTTAAATGCACACGAGCATGTGCATTAGCATGTAAACACATAGAAGGGAAGCACATGGATACATATAATATATTTGATACAGTAAATTATATACAAAAGGGATCATAATAGCACACAATGCATGAAATTTGAAGTATATCCAAAGTAGTGGATAGATTGGATCATTGATCCCATGCAAACACATGTATTTTTATGAAATTTCAAGTGTTAAGAATTTAATTGTCGCTTTCTTATAAGATGGGAATAACTAATTGCCCTCATAGATTGTTTATTTTTTAATAAAAGCAAGACCTTTGGGAAGAAATAAATCTAAGGTATTTGCAAAATTATGCTAGATACATTTTGCACGATAAATATGTAATCAATCCTTCCCAAAATGGCATCTATGCTTGATGTAAGAATGCTTGATGTAAGAATTTACATTAAGTAGTGAATGTCTTATTTAGTAAGGCAATAAATGAACGCAATGCTATAACAAAGAATTTGAAAGTGTCACTTGAATAGATTCCCTTTCCGTATCGATGGTAAGGCCTACCTAATGTCTTCAATGACTTAGATTATTCCTTTGAATTTTTTTCGAGATAGAAACTTTTCAATATGATGTCGACCCAAAACAATGTATACATGAAATAGTAAGCACCTGAATATATCTAAGTTCTTTGATGACCTAAAAGATTCATTGGTGCAAAGGTCTTTGACATAGGCCCAATATCATGTATACATAAATATTAGAGAACCTAGCATACTCAATGCTAACTCTAAGTATAATAGATACTTAGAGATGGTTTCAAAACAAGTTTTTAAATGAGATGTCTTAGGTAGATGGCACCCAGATACATCTAATGTCTTCAATGACATAGATGATTGCTCAGAAATTTTTTTTGGGACACATTCTTACATTGCTTTAGAGAACCTACAATACTAATGCTCTAAGTATTAGAGATCCTTAGAGATAGTTAATTGAAAAAGGTTCCAAAGGAATCCTTGATGAGACACCCTAAATAGGATGGCACCCCAAAATGGTTTCAAAATTCTCATGATGTAAATCTCTAAGTTGATGCCATCAAAGACATAGATGGAAAGCAAATATGAGCAAAGATTTCTTTCACCAAAAGGAATGGTGAGAATATTGAAGACATGATGGAATTTTGAAAACTCCCTCCTTTTGGAAGAAATTCCAAGTTAATTTTATTCTTCATTCATTCAAAAGATTTGCACTTCAAGAAGAATCCAACTAAGGTTTTCTTTAGGATATGCAATGGTTTCTAATAGTACCTTCAAAACTCTTATGCTTTGATTAAAATTGAAAATTAAAGCCACCTCTCCTAACATAGATAGACATTAACTTGCATTATTGGGAAACATGAAAATTCATGAGAATTCCCAAAATTTCAAGAAGTTCATGGGTGTGTTAGGACTAGTGGTCATTGAGCCACCTCTAGAAGATGTCTATTGAACACCAAAACTAGAATTCCTTACTAGTACATTTTCTAGAAACTCTCAATGCCCACACAAATATAAGAGAGGTTTAATAGTACAATGATTAGAGGAGTCATAGAAGTGACTCTCTAGTTGTGAATAGTTGTTGAGGATGAAAAATCTTCAAAGGGGGAAGAAAGTACCAAAACTTGTTAAGAATCGGGACAATTAATTCCATAAATAGAAACTTGGAATGTAGATGATGAGATAAAAGAAAATATTTCAAGATGTAGGATTTTTAGCAAAGAAGAAGTTTCTCAAAAAGAAACTTCATGGCATGCTAAAGCTAGTACTAGGATCCCATCAAAATCACAAAAGATTTTGAAAAAGGTGGTTGTAAACCATGAGGTTGAATAAAGCATGCCAAAGGTCACAATTCTCTAAAGGTAAGTAAGAAGGAGAGATAGACGTTTGATTTCCAAGTATGCAATCTACAACCTTCACCAACGGTACCTAAGTCTATGAAAGGTGAAAATTGTATTCACCTATAAGGGATTTTTGAGAGAAATCAAAAAGCAGTTGTAAAGACTTGGAGTTAAGCAATAGAGAGAATCCTAAAAAATCGCTAAGGTAAATATTTAATTTTCTTGTTAGAAAAGAATCTAAAAGACAAGAATATATGTCAATTTTAGAATACCCTTGCCTTTAAGAGACCTCATTCATCCATTGAGCATTGCTTCAAGATTGATGGATGAAGAAAGATTCTAAAGTTGTGTCAAAGATTTTGAGTAAAACTCTTGAAGAGAAAAGAGTTAGGAGTTGTTTCTAATTCTAACAATTCCAAAGAAGTTAAGTCTTTGAGGAAGTAACTTAGTGTAAATCATCTTTAAGTTGGTTTCCCGATGAAATACTTCTTTCCTGCACTCTACCTCGACTCTAAAGCCCAATAGGACATGGTAGTTTTTTAATTGGAAAAAAAGATCAATAGATGTTGGCTAAGAAGTAGGGACGTAGTCAAAAACATCTAAGTTGAATGTTTCGATGAAACCTCAACTTAAAGAGACTTCTCAAAGTCTTGAACTAGCTAGAGATCCACCTATTTTGTTGGGTCCATGCACAAGTAGTGCATAGAAATGAATCCAATATTAGTTGGGAAGTCTTAAAATCCACACACTTCATATGTTTGTGCTATGGATACTTACTTTGCACATAATGAAGCATTGAATTAGGTAGGGATGTTTTAAATCCACCCTAATATTTCTTTCCATACTTTGCACTTGATTTATTTTTTCATGTGCAAAGCCAAATGATGTTTAGGATGATTTGGGCAGGGATTAGCCCATGCAAGGATTCCCCTCTTTTGAGATCCAATTTGGGATAGAATCCCCTTTTGATAAAGAGGTGAATCAGAGAGATGAAGAAGATTGATGAGATTGATCATGGGGAAGGTGGTAATTCTCCACATATTATACCTACACACATTTTTGAGGATGAAAATGTCAAAGGGTAAAAGAATGTTGTATAATTATGGGTCAAAGTGGCAAAAAACATGGGTTTTGAGGGTTCAAAGCCACATGGAGAACCTTTGGAATTTATTGAGAAACCCTTTTGCAAGTGTCTCCAAGACTATGGTTTGAACCCTTGAACTATTTGGCTTTATTTGCTCCCAATTGAAGGGTTTTGACCATTAGGATTGATATTTTCTAAGGCTCTAGTATATAACCCTTAGGGAGGCCTCTCAAGCCTTGAGAATTGTATTTTGGAAGAATTAATCCTTTTAGAATCCATGTGATTCCATGTGATTTCGAAGGCTAGAAGCCCTTGGATTAGCATCCATGTGAGGGGGGACACTTGGCAAGCTCTCCTCACATTTTTGCCCTTGGCCTAGTGGTATATATATGGGTGGAGTTGGTTGCATGGATGTGTGTATTTCTCACCCCTTGCGAGTTTAGATGGTGGCTTTTATTAGGAAGTACTCCTAGGCTAGTTAGTTTATTTATTCTCTAGTTGAAGGAGGTTTTCCAAAACATTTCCTCTAGGATTTGGCTAACCCTCTCTATTTGCCCATTTGTTTGTGGATGTGTGGTCATACTCATGCTAAGTTTAGTATCCAACCTTTCCAAGACTACTCTCCATAAATGGCTAGTAAACTTCATATCTTGATCTAAAACAATGTTAACGAAGACCGTATAACAAGTATAGGTACTCAATAAACAACATGGCCAACTCAAGTGATTTCATTGTACTACATGTTGGAATAAACCTAGCACCTTGGTGAACATATCCACAACTACCCAAATTAAGTCATGCCCTCTCCATATATTAGGTAATCCTATTATGAAATCTATGGAGATACTCTCCTAGTTCCCATTGGGAATGTACAATGGGTGGAGAAGACCTCCTATCCTCAATCTCTTAGCATTATTGACCTGACATTTTGTGCAGTTAAGCACATACTACAAGGCATATTTATGAAGTCAAGGCCAATAAAATTGCCTCTTAACAAAAATGATGAAGTTCCTACAATGTGCCCACTCGCTCTATGCCTATGTCAATCATCAAATGTTATTGGAAACAATGTTCAAATGATCCAACACTTGAAATTGTAGCGTATATTATCTATTTTGTTGATTCCTTCCACAACAAATGCATGGCCTTGATGGGCTATATCAAACGATTTGAGAGCAAACATATACACCTGGATTCAAATCCAAGTGGAGGCATAAAATGCAAAAACGTGTTTTTTGGAGTTTTTGCAAAAAGCAAATTGATGGTAGTGCATAGAGTTGTTTTTCTTTTGGTGAAGTTTTCTGTGGAGATAGCTTTTCACAAGGTCACAATTGCTATGTAAACAAGGTCATGTACTCACTTTAGAGTATCACTCAATCACTCAAGGAGTCACTTGGTGATCAAGGAGGTCCTCTACTTTGAGGAAGTATTTTTACACACTTGGAGGAAGTGTGCTCTACATCTGGAGTTACTTGGAGGAGTTTGTATCAGCCAATCGTCAACATCACTTGTTGAGTTACTGTGAGTAACAAGTCTATTTTTGTACTACTTGTTAATTCACTAGTTTTTGATTTAGGTTAATCAAAATTCGAGTTTGCTATAAAAAAGTTCTAAACTATTCATATTCTCCATATTCTCTCTCACACACACTCTTCATACATCTTAGGCACACAATTTGTTGTATCTAGTTCTTATTTTTGCCTAGATTCAGATCTTGTTAGTTTGTATCACATTCACACATTGTAATTTGACATTGGAATATAACATAGTGTAGGTGAGAATCCTAGCTTACCGTACACTTTGAAAAATTGTATAGTCTCTCTCTATCTCTTACTCATCTTCTTTTTTAGTCTTAAGGTGTGTATGTGTATCGCGGCATTTCCCCCTCTCTCTCTCTCTTCCTCGCAACCCCCTCCAACCCCACCGTCCCCTACCCTTTTTCCCAACCACCCCTGCGGCCCCCACCATCACCTCAACCCCCTCCAACCCCACCATCCCCTCCTTTTTCCCCCACCACCCCCACGGCCCCACCATCACCTCGGCCCCCTCCAAACCCACCGTCCCCTCCTTTTTCCCCGCCACCCCCGCGGCCCCCACCATCACCTCGACCCCCTCTAGCTCCACCAGCCCTCCTCTTTTCCCCCACCACCACTCCACGACCCCCCACAACCCTCCACAAACCCACACCACCCCACAACCCTCCACCACTCCACACCACCCCACACCCCTCCACCACTCCACACCACCCCACACCCCTCCACCACTCCACACCACCCCACAACCCTCCACCACTCCACACCACCCCATAGCCCTCCACCACTCCACACCACCCCACAACCCTCCACCACTCCACGACCCCCCACAACCCTCCACAAACCCCCACCACCCCATAGCCCTCCACGGCCCTCTACAGCCCCCCACAGCCCCCCACAGCCCTCCATAGCCCTCCACAGCCCTCCACGGCCCTCCACAGCCCCCCATAGCCCCCCACAGCCCTCCACCACTCCATACCACCCCACAGCCCTCCACCACTCCACACCACCCCACAGCCCTCCACCACTCCACACCACCCCAAAGCCCTCCATCACTCCACACCACCCCACAGCCCTCCACCACTCCACGACCCCCCACAGCCCTCCACAGCCCTCCACAGCCCTCCACGGCCCTCCACAGCCCCCCACATCCCTCCACGGCCCTCCATGGCCCCCCAAAGCCCCCCAGAGCCCTCCACAGCCCTCAAGGGCCCTCCATAGCCCCCCACAGCCCCCCACAGCCCTCCACAGCCCTCCATGACCCTCTACAACCCCCCACAGCCCCCCACAACCCTCCACCACTCCATACCACCCCACAACCCTCCACCACTCCACACCACCCCACAGCCCTCCACCACTCCACACCACCCCACAACCCTCCACCACTCCACACCACCCCACAGCCCTCCACCACTCCACACCACCCCACATCCCTCCACCACTCCACGACCCCCCACAGCCCTCCACAAACCCACACCACCCCACAACCCTCCACGGCCCTCCACAGCCCCCCACAGCCCTCCACAGCCCTCCACGGCCCTCTACAGCCCCCCATAGCCCCCCACAGCCCTCCATAGCCCCCCACAGCCCTCCACAGCCCTCCACGGTCCTCCACAGCCCCCCACAACCCCCCATCGCCCTCCACAGCCCTCCACAGCCCTCCACAGCCCCCCACAGCCCCCCACAACCCTCCATAGCGCTCCACCACTCCACACCACCCCACAGCCCTCCACCACTCCACACCACCCCACAACCCTCCACCACTCCACACCACCCCACAGCACAACCCTCCACCACTCCACGACCCCCCATAGCCCTCCACAAACCCACACCACCCCACAACCCTCCATGGCCCTCCACAGCCCCCCACAACCCCCCACAGCCCTCCACAACCCTCCACAGCCCTCCACGGCCCTCTAGAGCCCCCCACAGCCCCCCACAACCCTCCACCACTCCATACCACCCCACTGCCCTCCACCACTCCACAGCACCCCACAGCCCTCCACCACTCCACACCACCCCACAACCCTCCACCACTCCACACCACCCCACAACCCTCCACCACTCCACACCACCCCACAGCCCTCCACCACTCCACACCACCCCACACCCCTCCACCACTCCACGACCCCCCACAATCCTCCACAAACCCACACAACCTCACAACCCTCCATGGCCCTCCACAGCCCTCCACAACCCCCCACAACCCTCCACAGCTCTCCACAACCCTCCACGGCCCTCCACGGCCCTCCACGGTCCTCCACGGCCCTCCACAGCCCCCCACAGCCCCCCATAGCCCTCCACAGCCCTCCAAGGCCCTCCACAGCCCCCCACAGCCCTCCATAGCGCTCCACGGCCCTCCACAGCCCCCCATAGCCCCCCACAGCCCCCAACAGCCCTCCACAGCCCTCCACAACCCTCCACGGCCCTCCACAGTCCCCCACAGCCCCCCACAGCCCTCGAGCACTCCATACCACCCCACAGCCCTCCACCACTCCACACCACCCCACAACCCTCCACCACTCCACACCACCCCACAGCCCTCCACCACTCCACACCACGCCACAACCCTCCACAACTCCACACCACCTAGAGCCCTCCACCACTCCACACCACCCCACAGCCCTCCACCACTCCACGACCCCCCACAACCCTCCACAAACCCACACCACCCCACAACTCTACACGGCCCTCCACAGCCCCCCACAGCCCCCCACAGCCCTCCACAGCCCTGCACGGCCCTCCACAGCCCTCCAGAGCCCTGCACAGCCCTCCACAGCCCTCCATAACCCTCCACGGCCCTCCACAGCCCCCATCGCCCTCCAGAGCCCTGCACAGCCCCCCACAGCCCCCCCACAGCCCTCCACAACCCTCCACCACTCCACACCACCCCATAGCCCTCCACCACTCCACACCACCCCACAGCCCTCCACCACTCCACGACCCCCCACAAACCCCACACACCCCACAAATCCCACAATTTTCCACGACCTCAAATAAGGCTCTCATGTAGTTTTGGATGGATATTTGGAGGATCATTTCTTAACCAAACCCTACACTGTTATATATCGTTGGAAAGCTCTTGACGAGTACTTTCCAATGGTGCAATAATAACTTTGAAATCTTGAATCAATTTTTAACCACATCCCAAAAACCCCCACAACTCCCCATAACTCACCCCCTATTCCCACCCAACCCACAAACCCCACAAACCCCACACAACTCCACACAACTCCACACAACTCCACACCCCTCCACACCCCTCCACAGCCCTCTACAAACCCCATAATCTCTCTCAACTCCCCACAACTTACCTCCCACACTGCCCACTTAATATGAAGGATCAAAAGCTACTACAAAAATTAGGTGAAGGATGTGCTTCTCAGGGACATTCAAATATCACGGGCGACATAAAAAATGAGGATCTCAGATTGCATTCAAAAGTGATAGTAAAGGTGTAAGTGGTAAAAGTGAAAGTGGAGAAATGAGTGTTGCCGCCAACCATTCAAGACGACTACCTATTTTTGAGGATCCAATTCAAGACTGGCGGCAAATTTGATTTACCCCTCCAATCTTGGGTAATCAACCGGTGCATGATCAGTGGACATGAGGAATCGGCAAGGCCCTCTTGGCCTATTCGAGCCTATAAAAGCAATGGATTTGTGTTCATTTGGGATACAATCAGATATACACATTTACATACGTACGTACAAGGGTCTTCTCTTGGCACTCTGTGGCTACAAGCCTACTGTAGGAAGTCACTCTGTGGTGAGGATACAGAGCGTGGGCTTCCCAGTGAGGGCTTATAGCACTATAGTGTGAAGAGAGTGGCTTGGTTTTGTCATTCAATGTGAATCATTGGTATTTCGTGCTCTTCCCCTTAGAGCAAGTCTTCATGCTTTGTATTGATCAGTGCTAGTCTACATCTAGTTGTGTCCATTGTACGGATTGGATGAATCCCTTGTATTGATGTTGTTTAGTTCTGGAGAGGCATGCTAGCCCAAAGCATCAACTTTAGAACATTTCTCTTGCCTATGTTGTAATCATCCGTTCGAACTAAGGAGTGATTGGTATTCCTTCATTGTCAGTTGTCATTAATATTTTCTTGAGTATTCACAACTCTGTGCAATCATTGATCTCTGCCTGCTCACAGAAGTGTTAAAGGGTATATTTCCCTAAGGAGAACCTCCCTTGAGTAGGTGAAGTACTGGAGTGCTTGCTGCATGCTTCTGTTAAAAATAGATACCCCAGTACCTCCTCTACAGTATGATAAGGTTCATGAGTTGGAAGATCGTGTAAACCTGTGATTATTGTTATTGTGGCCCACCCCATGTCCAACATTTGGTATCAGAGCATAGTTGACATATACCCTTAACAAGGTGAGTGTTTATATACTTGAAAATGAAGAAAAGCTTCAAGGAATGCCTAACTATCCAATGTGGAGTTTTATGATGATTAAGCTGTTAATATCAAAAGACTTGTGGGATGTTGTTAATGGCACTTATTGAGGGCCAAGATAAGTTGGAGAAGAGGCTACTTCATCTTCTAGAAGAACCCCTGTTCCAATTTTTGCTCAACAGGAGGTTAGTGAAGAAGAAGGAACCACTTCATCATGGGAAGTCCATACTACTACCAAATTACTTCCTATAGAAGAGCAATCGAGATGGGATTCAAGGGATGCACAAGCACTTTCGTTCATTGCTATGGGAGTCAATAGGCATATTATACCTCAAATCAAGTCATGCATAGACTCTTGTTAGGCTTGGTTGGAGTTAGAATATCTCTATTAGAGCAAAAACCCTGCTAGGAAAGCTCATCTACGAAGACAACTAGCTAACACAGGGATGAAAGTTGGTGAGCCAATTCAACCACATATTTAGAAGCTTAAAGATTTATGAGATCAATCACTCAATGTTGGAGTTAACATTTTAGATGAAGAGATGGTAAATATACTTCTAAACTCACTTCCATCTTCAAATCATGCTTTTGTTACTTCTTTATCTTTCTCTACAAGAGATAGAGAGCTTTCATTTGAAGGGTTGCATTTCTTGTTACTTCAATATGAAGATCAACAAAAGGGTATGGAATAGAATGATGAAGCCATGATATCATTGTCAAAGGCAAAGAAGACGAAGGTGACAAAGAAGGAGAAGAAGAGTCAGCAATCCAATAAGGAAAGTAAGTCTTCTAATCCTAAATCTTCGAGTCCTTCCCCTAATGTTTCCTCTACACCCAAAGAAGAGTCTTCGACTACATGTGACTCAAAGAAAGGAGTATGCCATTACTGTAAGAAACCAGGTCATTTCATAACAGAAAGCAAAAACAAGGATTTTTTATGAGGAGAAGAAAGCATCAGGTAATAATGTTGAAGATGATCCAAAACCTAAATCAAGGTAGATTCTTATACATGTGTTACTATTGAAGAAGTAGCATTTGATTAGGTAACACTAAATACAATATTAGATAATCCTTGGATGTTTTATTCTAGAGCTACTAAGCATACCACAGGTTGTAGAAAATTATTTTCTTCTTTTTATAACTCTTCAGGTAGAAGAGTGACTATTGTAGATGGTTATGATTTGGATGTTGTTGGTGTTGGAGAAGTAAACCTTAAGTCCAAAGCAGGTGAAAATTTCACATTTCCAATGTTTTTTATGTTCCACACATGAGTCATGTGAAGGATGTCTTGAAGGAAATCTTCACAAACTACCTTTCAAAAAGCATGGATACATCATGACCACAAGGAAGTTGCAGATCATACACTCATATGTGAATGGTCCTATGAGAATAGATTCTATTCAAGGTTTCACGTACTTTGTTACTTTCATCGATGATTTCTCAATATTCATGGATTTATGGTCTTAAAGTGAAGTCAGAGGTTTTTCCTACTTTTAAGAAATTCTTAGCTATGGTCGAAAATGAAAGTGAGTCAAAGATCCATATTTTGAGAAGTGATAGAGGAGGAGAGTACGTCTAAAGACTTTAAATATTTTCTTGAAGACAAACGTATCTCTCATCAACTCACTATTGCTTATACGCCGAAACAAAATGGTGTTGCAGAGAGAAAGAATAGGATACTTTTCGAGATGATGCATAGTATGATGTCATCCAAGAAGCATTCTCCCAAGTTTTTGTTTGATGCAGTACACACAACTAATCACATTTTGAATAGGTCTTCCACAAAAGCTTTAAAGATGATCACACCTTATGAAGCTTATTATGGGAGGAAGCCCAATGTGAGTTACTTCAAAGTTTTTCGTTCCCCATTTTATGTTCATACTGATAAGAAGGATCATCATAAGCTTGATGTAACAGTGATTAAAAAGGTCCATATTGGTTATGCAATTGAAAGTAAAGGATATATATTCTATGTTCTAGATACAAGTGATATCCTACTTTCATGCAATGCATATATAGCAGAAAGTTAGATTTATGATAAGAAGGAAGAATTTTTAGATTTCATAAAAGCTGATGACTATGCATTTTTAAGAAGGAATTCAGATTCTTACATTCAACCATACAAGGGGGCTGATGAACCTTCTCAAACCCTAAGAGATGCACTTGATAAAGGTGAAGATAGAATTTCATTACCTACATCAGTACCTAATTCATCATTAGTACCTCTTGATGTTCCAATGTATGGAGTTGAAGAAGGTTCCACAGTTCTAGGAGAAAGAGATACTAAAGAACTAGAAAGGATTCCACCAGTTTTCAAGGATATGCCAAAGTGGTTATATCAAACTTGGAAGGACAATGGTATAAAGGAATACATTGGAAGAACTAGAAGTCAAACAAGGAGACAACAAATAGACCAGGTAAATTATGCATAACATTTAAAGATTCATAATATTTTAGCTCTTAATTCAGTTGAGAATGAAATTGCTAGTGTTCAAGATGCACTACATAGTCTTGTATGGAAGAATTCTATGCAAGAAGAGATTGATTCTATTCATAAGAATCAAACATGGAAGCTTTGTGAGTTACCAAAAGATAAGACTGCTATTGGTTTTAAGTGGATCTTCAAAATCAAAAGACCAGAACTACTACTCGTCTCCTCATACATCACATACTCATATATAGAATCCACAAAATGAAATCAACAATGGAGCTATCCAATGCATTCATATCCATCCATATGTGGTGGGGCATGTCACAAGGCCTCTGTGTATCTCTATGCACACACATGTGCAACCCTCCACAAAGCAAAGTATTCCACATATAATCTTTCCACCTTGGAAAGTTAAAGCCACCAAATGGACAAGACATCATGCTAGAAATCCAAGAGGCCCAATCTGCATTTCCAATTGCATCTTCAACACAAGAAGGTTCAGCATCTTGTATTACCTTGGTCATGTAGGCACAATGACGAGCCATATAATTGTCATACGTCAATTGTTGTACTAAATTCTGCATCCTCCCAGATCTTCTTGGTCCCGGGTCACTTCTCCTTGTATCCTCTGCATGTGCCTTTCTTACTCTTGGAGTCTTCACAGAGGGCAATCCAAGTTCCTCATCAAGACTCTTTTCTGAACTGCTTGAATCTCCATCAACATCTTCAAAACCTGCACATGTTTTACTACCAGCAGCAATCTTTTCTTTACCTTTCTTGGATGCATTGATGAATTTGCTGGACTAAAATTTCCATGCAATCTTCCACTACATGGATTTGAGTTGGAACTATTGCTTGGTGATGCATCTAGTCCACTCAAAAGTTGAGATTCTGCACTTGATTTTTCAACATTTTCTTTGTCATTTGGTTCAAGATTCAATCCTTCTTTGGCATCTACATAGAAGCTTGACATTTCATCAAATATCACATCTCTACTCACCTTCACCCATCATGTGAGTGGGTTATAACATTTATATCCCTTTTGCTTAAGGGAGTTTGGCTTTCTACCTGTGAACTTCTCTTCAGGTGTAACTTGATGTACAACAACAATTGGAGTTTTGTTCATGATGTATACAGCCGTATGCACAACTTTTGCCCAATAACAATGAGGCATGTTCTTCACAGCCATCAAGGCTCTTGCTATTTCTACAATATGTCTATTTTTGCGTTCAACAACACCATTCTGTTGTGGTGTGTACCTGCATGAAAACTGTCGTTGAATTCCTTGACTTTTTAGAAAATTACTGAACTCATTTGACATTGTTGGGTGTGTGTAGAAGTGCAAGAGACGCACGAGAAGCACACACAAGGAGCACAAACACAACAAGACACACAGAGAAGATGATGGCTGGAATAGCTCTCTCTATTAACAATGAACTAAACCGAAGTAAGAGCTAAATAATATCCCTAAGTACAAAGTACCACCACATATGAGAGTATCAAGTATGTGGTAACATGGGAAACCTCTAGCCAACACTAGAGTAAAAAGTGCCCATGTATAAGGAAAATGTTCACATCAAAGCTACTCGAGGAACACATAAGTGTAACAAACCCCCCTGGAGCGAATGATGTGAACGCATAGAGGGAGTGAGAGATCAGCCCCCATAAGGTGATAAGCCTAAAGCTTTGCGAAAAGCTTCAAACTTTTCCCGTGGAAGAGCTTTGGTGAATATGTCTACCACATTATGTTGTGTAGGCACATATACCAAATCAATATCTCCTGCATGAAGGCACTCTCTCACATAGTGATAATGCACCTCAATATGTGTGGTCCATGCATGAAACACTGGGTTTCGTGCAATAGCCAAAGCACTCTGACTGTCAGAACTGTCATCCTTTGAGCATCATTCTTCGTTGTGGCCTTTACTTCTACCCATTTGGTCAAATAGTCTGTGGCAACAATAATATATTCAACATGTGAACTCTTGGCTGGGGGATTAATAGGACCTACAAAGTCTATTCCCCACTTAGAGAATGCATGTCCACCCATCATAGGTTTCAGTGGCATCTCGTCCTTACACATTGGATACTGAGTTTGTTGATAAATATCACACCTCTTCACATAGATATGTGCATCCTATGAAGTGTTGGCCACCAAAGACTTGCAAATAGTATAGCTTTGATCACCCTATCTGGTCCAAAATGTCCTCCTGCTACACCTTGGTGAGTACTCTCTAAGATCTTGAGGTATTCACTCTCATGGACACACAATCTAAGGTAGTCATATCTTCCGCGTTTGTATAGATTATTACCTATGAGTGTGTAATCTAGCACTTCTTGTTCTAAACTCCGTTGTCTAGACAATGTCATTTGTTGAGGGAATGTTTTGGTCCTCAAAAAGTCTACTAAAGATTCTCTCCAATCTATCACTAAAGACACTTGATAGAGAGTGGCGTGTTCCATTGTTGGTCTAGTACTGCAAATTGGGTAGTCCTTGCACATCCTATGGACATATGCTTCCATTGTTGGCCAGTATGTACCTATTGTTTGCAGAGTCTGTAGGGTTCGATGTTTGGGGTGATGTTGTTGCAGTGCACCTACATGTGCTAATTGCAACCACTTTGCATGCTCGTCTTCATCTACACAACAAGCTAGTATGCCTTGATCGGTGTGCTTATACATGCTGCCTGCAATCATGTGGTAATTTTGAGATCTCACCACTTCTTCATCTTTAGCTCTTAATACAAGATGTTTAGGTCCAAAGGAGAGAACAGGCACTATACTTTTGGCCCATTCAGGCACTAACTCTAGATTGAACAAGTAAGCATCAGCAAGGTCATTTGATACACCTTAAGGGGACTCTCTTGAAGTTAGTCTAGAAAGGTGATCCGCCCTAAGGTGCGTCCTACCTTTCCTAAACACAACTTCAATGTCATATTCCTAAGAGAAACCATCTTACTAATCTTCCCATATTGCATGGTTTGTTCACTAGATATAATAGTTCTTGATGGTCTGTTAAAAAATTTAACTTATTTGCAAGCAAATAATGTCTAAACTTCTTAACCGCATTCAACCGCATTCAATGGTAATATAATTTTGTTCATCTGCATTCAATTGTCTACTAGCATAAGCTATGGGCAGATCCATGTCACCTTCACCATTAGTTGTGCTAGAACACACCCAGTAGCATAATTGAATGCATCCACATGAACATGGAATGGCTTGTTCCAATTTGGTGTAGTCAAGATTGGTGTTGAACACAATCATCGCTTAAGATCATTAAAGGAGTTTTCACATTCCTCCATCCACTCAAAGATGGTCAAAAGGGAGTACAGAGGCTTTGCTATGATTGCATACATATGAGTGAAACATCGATAATATCTGCAATGCCCCATGAAAGCTTGTACTTCCTTGACATTCTTTGGCCTAGGTAGCTCTACAATTGCTCTAACTTTCTCCTCGTATGTGGATATGCCATTCTTTGACACTATGTGTCCTAGAATCTTGCCTTCGTTGACCATAAAAACACACTTTTTTGGGTTCAAGCATACCTGATATTCTCTACATCTATCAAAGATTTGTCTTAGTTCGGGTACATGTGTTCGTCTAATGTTGCAATAAGCACAGAGATCATCAACATAGACTTCCAAGTTTTTTCGCAAGAACTCTTTAAACACATGAAACATCAGCCTCTAAAAGGTAGCTAGCGCATTGGTAAGACCAAATGGCATTACCCGAAAAGCAAATATGCCTCACTATGTGGAAAAAGCCATCTTATGCTCATCTTCTGGGGCAATGGACACTTGATTGTAGCTAGAGAACCCATCAAGGAAGCTATATAATTCCTTGCTTGCCACTCTTTCTTATGCTCATCTTCTGGGGCAATGGACACTTGATTGTAGCTAGAGAACCCATCAAGGAAGCTGTATACTTCTTTGCTTGCCACTCTTTCTAATAGATGCTCTGTGATAAGAAGCAGATAACTATCTCTAATAGTGGCTGCATTAACCTTCTTCAAGTTAATGCATACACGTAACTTCCCATTCTTTTTGGGCACCACTACAATGGCAGACATCCATTCAATGTGCTCAATTTCATAGATAAATCCAGCTTCTACCAATCTATCTATCTCTTCCTTGATCTTGGCAGCATAATTGTCATGATATGCATATGGCTACTGCTTAGAGGGTTTGGCTTTTGAGGTCATGGGAATTGTATGTGAGCATATGTCAAGGTCTACTCCTTTTAAGTCCTTATAACTCCATGTGAACACATCTCTGTATTCTCTTAGCAATTCTATCAACTCTTGCTACTCGTCCTCTGTCAAATCATGTCCTATGTACCTGCATCACTCTTCACCTTCTTATATGGTCACAATAATTTTCTTAGTTGTTTCTTTGTTATCATAAGCCACTCCTGAGTACTTCTTGTTTAGGCATTCTTATCATGACTTTATGATCCTCTACTTCATACTTTTTAAAGTTTTCAGGAATCTCAAACAAAGATTCTTCCTCTTCTAGTGGGAGTTCTCTCTTCTTTCTTTTCTTGCCTTCACTCTTTGAGGTTACCTGTGTGACTAGTCTCACATCATTAATAAGATCTCCTTGTCCTTGAGGGTCAGCTTCTATTTCATAGAGGAATTCCTCTTCTGATGCACAAAAAGGATCCATAATAATTGACTCTAGATCTGAGTCACCTAATTGATCAATTTCTTCCATACTAGGCTCACATTCGTCAAGAATCAAATCACACATGATTGGTTCTATGGTAAAAACTGAAATTTCCTAGCCATCTTCATCATAGTGTGGTGTCCATTGTTCTTCATTGATGGCTACATCCATTCTCGCTAGGATTTCTGCCCAACCATGAGGTTCAAACTCTTTGTCTAGAAATAATACAGGTGAATAGGCTAGGTCTCGAATTGATCTCAGAGTTTCCTTTGCACCTACCTCACTGGCATTCTCTCTTTTCTCTTCTTCTTCTTCTACAACTTTGCACATCCACAAATGAGTTTCTTCATGCATCCATGAGGATCTAGATCCTATTGAATTGTTGGTGCAGGACAATCACTAATTGATGATTTGGACAAGGTTTGAAGTCAAAGAGTAAAGCAAAAATCAAAGTTAGAGTCTTGAAGATGAGTACATGGTCAGAAGATGAAGACTTGTATATACATGTATATTACTCTTGTAATTAGTCCATAAAAAACTTTGTATCCATGGTGAGTCGGGATGTAAATGTCTATATATACTTGAATATAGATGTAATACATATGAGGGATGATGAGTGATAAGTTTTAGAAGTAATTAGAGATAAAAGCACCCATCATCACCATCCTATGCTCATAACTATTCCCACCCCAAGCTTTGAATTCCGTATGCCATCTTCACACACATCTCTTTTCTTCCCATGTCAATCCCCTATATAATGTAAGCCTCCATGCACCATTGGGCATAATGTCAAAATCACTAGCTTTCCCCTCCATGTCCACTACACCTCCCCTCCAACCCTTCTTTGCTCCAATTCCAAGCCCACAGCCCTAATATTTTCCCCTTCGATCTCCCTCTCATTTTTCTTCTACATTGGACCCATCCTTTGCACATTTTCCATCTTAGGAGACTCTCTATTCTTCCCAAGTTCCTATAAATGCCTTCTTTCAACCACCCAGTGCCCAACCTATTCTTGTTTCATCATATTTTTTGTCAAGCTTCACAAGCACGTCATCACACACTTCTCCCATTGTACCACTTTTCACAATCAACACAACACACACGACCACCATGGACATATCACCAACCACTCACAACACCTCCCCCACCCCCACACTTCCACAATCCCCATCCCTCCTCCACCAACATCACCTCCACCCACCATTGCTTTTCCTTCTGCATCCATAGTTCCCATCCCCATCCCCATCACCTCTACATATAACACACCATACACTACATCTAATGTTGAGTAAGCTATAAGCACAATGATTAGGTGCACCAATTAATTACGCCAGGAATACTATATGCTAGCACAACACAACCTAACTTTAGAGGATCAATCAACTTATCTCCAAGAGAGAATACCAACATTGATTACTACAATTGCTATAGAGAATATGCTAGGAGTGCCTATCAACCCTAGTAAGTTTCAGCTAGGTGCCCTAGAAAGCATTTACATTATAGTAGAGGATTAGAATAATCTTCTAAGGCACATCCCATTTTGAATGAGGAGTTCACTACACTATAAGCACAACCTGTAGGACTGCCCGCAATTGCTATAGAGAATATGCTAGGAGTGCCTATCAACCCTAGTAAGTTTCAGCTAGGTGCCCTAGAAAGCATTTACATTATATTAGAGGATTAGAATAATCTTCTAAGGCACATCCCAAATTGAATGAGGAGTTCACTACACTATAAGCACAACCTATAGGACTGCCCGTACTACCATCGACTGCCCCAAAACCAATCCCTCTTGCTATAGAGACAATAGAAATTGCCAATCTACAGAGCCAGATTATCAAGTTGCAAACTAGGCCATAGGAATATGAGAGAGTAAAATCCCCACTCGAGGCAACAAATGTGGAAGACAATGTGGACATCGGAGTTAAACAATCATTTGAAGAGTAATAGGAACCATAGCCAAACTAGGGGCTTGAGTCACTGACAAAGGCCATGATACATATGAACCACCTAGACCTCCAGAGCTTAAACAAGTGGAAGAGATTGGTAGGACACAACATGAAAGAGTGGAACTACAAGTTACTATTGAGGATCCATATTATAGCTAGAATACTTAAAAAATCTGGCTCCTCTTAGGCTTATTATACCTTCCAAACTTCAATATATGCCATACTTTGTACTTTTGTCAAATACAATGTAGAGACTTAGCGGATTATAGGGAAACTACCCACTTTTACCACACAACTCGAGCCAGAGGACATTCTTGAAGCGGCATGAAGAGGCACGATCTTTCAACCCAACTAGAGGGCTCAATTATTACAAGAGTATCCATAGATGATTTTCACGTGGTCCAATGCTCCCGTGCATATTCTATACAACCCGTGCTATGGACTTGTCCCAAGGCATCAATCATGGAAAGCATTTTCCATCAAAGTAAAAAAAATGCATGATGTGAAGATTGGGTTAACTACCCATATCTCACACCTCCCCAGGGACCTCCAACAATCGCTTATACGATGGCAACGATTTTCCATTGGATACCAAGATTGCAAAAGATGCCCGATATCGCTGCCTATATGTTATTGAAAATCTTTGATCTTATGCAAGTCATTTTTTAAATGTGTAGGAATGTCACGACACCTCACATGTACACTCTAGGTTTTGAACATGGAAACTTAGATCTAGCTTATAACATGAGCACGATGCCATCCATTAAATTCATCTACGTCTAGAATTGCCGAGTGAAGTATCTCCCAAATTATTGTAAGTAGACTTTTGAATATATTTGTATCACAATATTTTGGGAATACGACTTGGAAATGTTCATATCCAAGCCAACCTGTTTGCTTGTGAGCTAGCCATTTATTCAACTGGCACTATAGGTTGCCACCATCAAATATCCGAGGCACCATCAATTGGCAAAGACTAGAAGTAGATCTAGCATGGGGTCTGCAAATTAAGGATCATGAACTAGAAATAGATATAATTCAGTACCACATTGAGCACCCCACACCACAAGGGTCTTCCAGGGATGACATACTCGTGAGGGGAAGTCTTAGTAGAAGACACCAAGGAGCAAACCTAAGCCAACAAGGCAGTCAAAGAGAGGGCTAGGGCACTAGTGCAAACATGAGCAGACAGAGCAACCAAATAAAATAAGGAGATTAGTGAAGTTTCCAAGAATTTTGAAAATCATATGCTACAAAACAATGATTTTATCACTAAAAATCTTGTAAATAATCATTTTGAGTAATTCCAACTCCATTTTTGTGCAAAGCAAGGAGTGCTTGAGTTTGATGAGTTCAAGTGGGAACCCCATTTCCATTTTCATAATTTCTAGAGATGAGTGTTCAAAATAGCTTAGAAACCTATTTTCTAATTAGGCCGGACACTAGATTTGAAATCAGGCAAAACTAGTCAAAAAATTATAAAAACATCTAGAAAGCTCATTTTTGAGGTTATATATTTTGAGATTAGCTAGTTTGAGGTGTGAGCATTGTAAGAAGCCTCTTGAGCTTATGATCATAAGATTCCATTGTTCCACTCTTGGCTTTACCTTGTGGTGGATTTGAAAAAAACTTCTTGTTTCCTTATATACTAGTGAGGTTAAGAGATATAATTTTTGAGCATGGTGGAAATCCCTTTAAATTAAGTGCACATTTGAGGATGGATTAATTGAAACTCATCCAACTTAAAGGTCTAAAATGATGTATATATTATTTTTTTGTATTTGGTTAGTGGATGTCTAAACCTCGACATAAATGACATGCTCCCATAAGGTGGACGATGAATATATCGCTAAAATCCTATGGATGGTTATCTTTTAAAAATATTTCTAGCCTCTCTACATAGTGAACTACAAAGAGACATGGTACATGATTCTAGAATGCATGAATTTCTTGAATATATGTTTTTGAGCTATGTTTAAGCTCATCTCTATGACTAGGGTACATAAGTAGACTTTGTATATTTTTTAGTGTGTTTAGAATAAGAATTGCTAGACTATTCGCGTAATTTTGAGATAATTTTCCACATCTAGTATAGTGTGGTTATAATAGTTTTCCTCTTAGGATGGTAGGTCTTTCTCCTATTGAGGTGGTTTCTCATGTGACTCCACTTGCACCAAATACATTAGGAATGCATTTGGTATTTGTGGGAACCATATCCATTCTTCGATAGTTGTAGCAATCAAAATCTATGGCAAAAGGGTTTTTTATCTTCTTGATCTTTAGAAGGGAGAGAGAGTGCTCTATTTGTTGGAAAGATTCCATAATACATGCATGTTTGGAACAAGTGAAAGTTGCTAAGGTTCTTACCTTGGGGGATAGTGAAGGAATAATTCTTATAAATCTCAAGGATTATCCCATTCATGATGACACTATGAATAGTTGAGATTTGAGTCTCAAGAGCACCATTTCTTTTCTCTTTTACAATGGGTTTACCACATGATATGTTGATGGTTGCTTTTATGATGAATATGGTGAGTTCTAAAATCTCTATATAATTTCATTTCAAAAGTTTTCTTTAAGTACAAGATTTTTTTTAACCCCGTCTAACGAATTTACTAGGGGGCCACTTGCCCCTTGAGCTCCCTGAACCGATGGTTTTTTTGTAAGACATAGATTATGTCCACCACCTTCTTTTGATTTCCCCATTTCTATCCACTTGGTCGAACACATTGTCAACTTTCATGAACCCAAAATTATTCATTTTGGTTAATAAAGAAGTATTTTAGAGGTTATATTCCTAGTTTGTAACTAATACATGAATTGGAAGAGAAAATTATGCCAAAGAAAAGACTAACATTAGTACGTATAAGACGACAAAGATTTACCACATGCATGTTACTTGTGTGAGGATATTTAAAGCAAGAAATTGAGGCATTTGAAATATATTAGAATTTTGCTCTACATAATCAAAGTTTGACTACAGGGAAATCTATGGCGATAGGTAAAACACAAGAAGAAAACATGTTGAAGGAAACGTATTAATCACAGCTTAGTTGGACATGGCAAAATGAAAAAAAGACTAGGTGTGCGAGCAAAATGAATAGTAGTCTATGAAAGAGAAAAGTTTCAGCTGTTTTGATAGCCTTATAATTAATAAAAATGATTCTCATTTCAAAGTTTTTGACTAAATAATACTCACATGCGGCAACCATGATTAGATTTGAAGGATCAGCTTCTCAATCACTGTAAATTTCGCTTTTTTAATTTTCAAAACATCTTTATTCATAAATTTGTAATCACATCAGCTTCCATAGCACAGCGGTAGTGCACTCGCCTTGTAAGCGAAAGGTCGTGAGTTCAATCCTCACTGGGAGCTTTGACATCAATAATTTTACCGTACATACTCATACGACTTCATAACATTTGGAGCCCTTCAAAGGGCACAAAAAAGATAAAAAAGCTGCCCAACATTACGAATTTCATTACCAAACTACATAGTTAACATTATGAAACTTCCGCCTAAAAGGGCACATAGTAACACCATGAAACTTGACGAGGGCAACGTAATATCTTTACTAAGATTGAGGGTTTCACAAAAAATGACACATTTTTATGATTGAAGGCTTAAAAAATCACGATAGGGTTTAGGAAATTATCACATTTCTTATCTACTCCTAGCTCATTACAAACTATGTAAAAGATACCTTCTATCATTAGTCTTGTGATGTATTGATTCCTCCTAAGTTATGTTATAAGAAGGATATTTTTCCATTCTTTTTTTTTGTATTTATTGATTAAACGTTGACTTCATTTCTATCCCTTTTTTCCCCTCATAGAAATCGTAATGGCCATATCGTCTATGTTTGGATTATTGGAGTGTATCCTTGAGACAACAAAAACTATAGTAAGCTCACAAACATCGAGAATCAAATTCCAAAGATCTACTAGAAACAAATTGACGATATTATTAAAGAAGAAGGTTTGATCTCTATTCACGAAGATTATTCACGAAGATTAAGAAGAAGAAGAGGGAGATTTAGAGGAGCGAGTTCTGTTTTTATAGTGATTTCCTAAAGACCACGTGTTGTGAAGATAACTTAAAGAGTAAATTCCTATAGGAGTCCTATTTCCTATGCTTCTTCACTACATTTTATGGCCCTTTAACTTTTTTAATAGTACAATTAATTGGAAACACACTCACACACCCGACTTTATAAGGTAGAGGCACCCATCTTTAAGGAACTCACCGAGATGTTTAGCTAAAACTTGAACTCATGACTTCCTCCCAGAGACTCAAGGCATCAAACTACTAGGCTACGGGGGCTTGGACTTTATGTCCCTTTATTACAATTGATATGATATGCAAAAGAAGAACAAATAGGAAAAAAAATTATAGTTGTGTTCCATGATTTCATTCTTCGTCATCCGTTCTTCCATCCAACACTCATTCTTTCTAGAAATTGCCATATGTTATAATGGTGGTCATTGGCCTTCACAACGGGGTTGGATCATAATGGCCTTTATACTTGCATATATTAGTAATGATTTGGAATTTTTTTGATCATTTGAAACTTTCATGAGGACCGATGGATATGATTCAAGCACCATTTTCATACAAAGGGTCGACCAATCTCAAATTTTACAGTAATAGAACTCTTGGGCACACATGAAGAACATAACCTACTATTTGGAAGGCCTAAAACAGGCCAAAGTCACCCAAGAAATGGTTTCAAATACTCCCATGTTCCATATATGCCAACACGAGTTCATGGAAAACTTGGATCATATTCATTGATACCCTCGAGGCCAAATTCCACATACCACAAAATCAACACATATAGATGATGGGCCCCATGATGATGAGGGGGCTTAGTTCCTAGAAAGCTAGCAAGGACTTGTGGTTAATCGAATTAGTTAATGTAAATGAAATCATGGCTTGATATTTATGACTAGATCTAGAGGCAACCTCAATTATACAAATTATTGAACCAAAGGAGGATTTGGAAGAGGATATTCTAACATCCATGAAGTCGATTCAAGTGGATTACCAAAACCTATACTCAATTATTGTACCCAATCCCATTCCATTCTAGACATCATGTTGAATGAGGTGGCTAGAATAGAAATGTATTCATTCCTTGATGGGCTCAATGGATACAATTAGGTTCAAATTATGGAGCAAGACATTCTAGGTTTAGCTTTTATTACAAAGTGGGGAGTTTATGCTTGTATTGTCATGTGGTTTTTGCCGCACAATGAATCAAGCACATTCCAATGATGCATGTGCGAGACCCCATACCTAATAGAATTCATTAGGTCTTCCTCGGTGATTCCTCCAAAATAGTTTGACTAGACTAATGAGCATGATAGGATCTTTAAGAAATTAGAATTTTTATTGATGTGAGAACTGTTGATATAGTTAGGTAGTGATGTATGTGGATATATTTAGGTAGTGATATATATAGGAATAATTAAAAAAATTCAAGAAGGAGAACAAAAATAATTACAATGATGTGATGTAATATAAGCTTTAGAGGGTGGAAAATAGGCATTACTTAATGTAGATACAATGCTCAACAAAAATGCTAGAGTTCATAGTGTTGAAGTGAAAGATAGATTTATAATTATATAAAAATCTAATTTTTCAACTTCGATAGCACATCACAACACACAATATTGAATGTACTACCAAGTGAATGTACTACCAAGTGAATGTACAAAGATAACTAACTTGTTAGGGTTATAGACAATATATACAAGTCAGGAGGAAAACCTCCAAAAGAGTCAAAACCCTTTCAAATATATTGATATGTCTCTTTACATATATGATCAGTTAAGACACTCAACAAAAATTTGGAAGCAAAAAAGAAGTTCCTAAATGGAGGTCAATTCTTAACAAATCTCCTTGATCATATTTTGGAAGTATAGGATAAGTTGAAGTTAATTCCCATTTTGAACTTTAAAACAAAAGCAAAAGTTGTGAAGTCCATCAAGGGTAGAAGAACCACCAAAAAAGAGATTAGATATTTACTAGAAAAGAAGGAAGCAAAAAAGAGAAAAGGATTCATGAGGGGAGGAAGCCAAGAAAGAAAGAGACAAAAGGTAGATCCAAGGGATATGCCCTTAGAAACTCGAATGATCACAATAAAAGAGATAAAATAAGCTTAAAATTCCAATCAACAACAAACTTCCTAGGACCAAAGGAGAAATTATATAGCTACTAGACATGTAATGAGGATAGAAGGTACAAAGTGAGATATAATATAAAAAATGCTTGAAGTTTTTGTGGATAAGGCTACAAGTTGGAATCAAAGAGAGGCAAAAGAGTATGAAAGATTACAAAGTCAAAATGAAGGTTGATTTTGTGAAAAGAGAATTTATCTTGAGACAATCTTTTGATGAGATACAAAATTCAAGAGGACAAATTACAAAGATGCCATTTCCAAATATCACAAAGGAGATTAAAGGGAAAAATGTGATAGTAGAGGAAGAACAAAACAAGGAAATAAAGACAATTGAAAATTAAAAGAGCATGAAGATATTGTGAGAGGATCTATCTTGATCCAAAGGATCAATATACAAAGTCTTTTTATAGATTAAACCATAGTAGATAACCAATCTCAAAATCAAACCCATGAAGAAGAACTATATCAACAAGTTTTAGAATGCAAGATGCCCAAACATCAAGTCACCTATCTAAGAAGGTAGAGTTAGATTAAAAGAAACCTAATGCAAATATCCTATAAAATATGAAGCAAAATGAGTCACATGAAGAAGAAAAAGGAGCAACGAGTAATGAAGAATCATAAGAACATAAAAAGGAAGAAGATAAAAACAAATTAAAAAAACGTATAGAAATAGAATAAAGAAGAAAGAGATTATTGGACTTCATCAAAGTGGATGAAGATGATGAGCATACTTCAGAATTAAAGCAAGATGAAGATAGAGGGAAATGAATAAAGACATTAAAGAATTGCAGAAATGTCTCCAAGAATATAAGAGGGCATTGTATGACATTATTGAAAACATCATTATATTAGAGAATGAGATGATGCATTACAAAAATAGACCAAAAGATTTGCAACAACAATGTGAAAAATAGAGTGAATTGAAGAAGCACATGCCAAAAGATTACAATTTTGTAAATCTAAAAATAGAAATATTCAAGTGTCATACAAAAAATTCAGGAAAGCAAACGATGAAATTAATCAAGTAAAATTACTCCATGATTATAGTTGTTGCCATTTTTCAAGAAACTAAAGCAACAAAAAAAGTGAGAGAATGAGAAATGAAAGGGCATGAATAAGGGAGTATCTATCTAGACTCATAGTTTGAGGATCCAAAAGAAACATAAGAGGGTATAATTCTTTATCAAAAGAAACTGAAAAAGAAATATCGAAATGAAGAGAAGAGAGAAATCATTTCTTGAAAGAGATTGAAGATTGAAACAATTTGGAGAAGTTAAAATACAAAAAGAGGAAAAATCTATGGATTAAGGAGAGAAATAAAAATAAATATAATGCTGTTGTTGGCATTATATTTAAGACTAAATATAATACTAAACATATCTAAGACTAAATATAACGCTATTGTTGGCATTCAAGATCCCTCTTGTACAAGACTATCCAAATTTTTGCCTACAATAGTAACTTGTATAGACACCTTCAAAGACAATGATATTGATGTTTGAGTTTGAGGATTGGGAATGGCCAAAAATAGCATGAGGAAAAAGAAGAAGATTAGGATCACATTATAGGTTGTGTTACTAAGTGTCAAGTGTACAAAGATGAATATCCCTTTACGGTTATGGGCTACAACTTGGGTGCATAGACTTCCTAAAGAGGGAAAAAGTGCCCTATCAATCCTAAGTGTGTTCTCGCACACCACTGCCAAAATATAAAAGTGTTGAACAATGTGGACTAGGTCAATACACAAAAGGGAGTAATCCCAAGGCTTCGTGAAAAGCTTCAAACTTCTCATGAGGTAGAGACTTTGTAAAAAGGTTTGAAGCATTGTCTTGTGTGGGCACATATGCCCAAATTGATCTCTCCATTAGAGAGTTTCTTTGTGACATAATGATAGTGCACCTCAATGTGTTTATTGATCATGGAACATTGGGTTCCTTGCAATTACCAATGTATGCTGGCTATCAATAAATATGGTGGTTGTAGAAGTTTGATCAACACCCAAGTCATTTCTAAGTCATCTAAGTCACACACACTCTAGTAGCTTTGAAAGTTGTCCTATGATCAACCTCATAACTAGAAATGGCCATAGTAGGTTCTCTCTTGCTCAATCAAGACATGCATAAGCTACCAATCATAAATAAAAAGCCACTTGTGCACATATAAGCATAAAAAAAGCTTGACCAATATGATTAAAAAAAATCATCTAATCCCCCCATGGGATAAAACAAATCAAGGTTCTAGGTACCAGATAAATAGAGAAAAGATATGCTTAACTCCTCACCAATTTTCAAATCTTGGGTTGTACATAAATCTTCTCATTAAGAGAAAAAAAGTCAATCATGAACGTGTTTCCATGGGAGTGGCAATAGGGTTATAATCCTCAAGGCTAAAATATCGTAATAAAGTGTTGATGTATTTAGTCTGACACAAAGCAATGTTTCCATCAACTTGCATAAACAAATGCCCAAATAATGATAAGTATGCCCCAAATATGACATTTCACAAGAGCCATGCAAATTTGGCTTAAATTCAAAAATATGCATATCATTAGGATTAGTGAGAATCACATCATCTACATAAATAATGGTAAGATGTACATCATTTGCATGATTCACCATTAAAAGCATCAATGGACAAGATGGCCAAAGAAAGGGGTTGGAAGGAGCAAGGAGAACGAACCATCATACATATTAGGCAAAGAATAGGCCTAATCAATTTTTTCATAATTTATTTTCAATCAAGAGTGATTTTCATCCCTACAACAACATTATAAATATCTTTTTTAATAGTTTTAGCTCCATTTTATTCAATTTGAGGAGTCCTCAAGCTTGAGGAGCATTAGAATTATCTATGAACTAATGTTTGTAATTTTTAGATTTTGTTTGAGCCCTCAAATAAGCCATGGAACCTAATTTTCAACTTGGCTAGACACTAGGTTTGGATAGAGCCAAAGTTAGTGAAAAACTATAAAAAGAGCTAGAGACCTCATTTTTGAGGTGGTCTTGGTAGATATTGAAGCTTTTGTAATATAGTTCTTTTGAATTGAAAGCATTCCATTGTTCCACTCTTTGTTCTTGTCTTATGTGCTTGCATGTGTGTATGTGTGTGCATGCTTGTGTGCTTCTCACTCACTCACTTGTGCACTTCACTTGCTCATGGTCATCATACCACCCTCACTTCTCTGTGGATTGACAATTATGAAGTGCATCTCCTCATGTTGGTACTCACCATTGTGCTAGAGTGACACCCAATTTGGTGTCGTTTTCGGGGAGCAAGCTTTGAGGACGAGCGTGCAATGGTAAGACGTAGAGTTGTGATGTTGGACTCATAGGTATTTTCCTTACTTCTCATTATTTTTTCTGACTTTCATCATCATCATCATCATCATCATCTTCATCATCATCATCCTCACCATCTCCCACCTCCGTCTCCTTCTTTGCTCAATTTTTCATTTTTGGTCATATTCCCTTTCCCACCTCATTCCCCTCATTCCCTTTGTGAGAGGGAGTGAGAGAGAGCTATTGTGCATTATTTTTTCATGTTGTTTGTGAGCTTTTGTTGTAGGTTTTAGCAGTATTTGTTGGTGCAAGAGAACCCAAACCCACATACTTGGATGATTAGCATATTGCTCATGGAATCTTATATGATGAATCCCTTGTAAAATCAAGTACATTTACCTTTGTAAAAGTGCATTACTTGCACATGGAGTTAGGAAGCATCAAATTACGATTCATTTGGTAGTTGATTAATGAAAGAATATATCCTATAGTTTAGGATTTACTTTTAGGTGCACTTTTGAATTTGAATTCAAAAGATTGGCTCCAAATTCAACTATAAAAAGGGAGGATCAAAAGAGCCACGGGTCTCTGACTCTATGAGATCATTTTGAAAGGGATTCATAGTGAATTGAGAGCTCACTTCATAGCTCAATCACATTGCTCACATTGTGCAATAGATTATTGCCAATGACATTGTATTTGTACATGATTTAATACATACATTATCATTACATCTTCACTTTACTTCTCTGCCATGACTACATCAGTATAGTGATCTTCTCAGAGCTTGTTCTCAGTGTATGATTGATTATTTGTCATGAATTAAAGCATGATAGATTCGGTATACTATCTACTATAGAGTTACAAAATCTCATTATCATTGCTTCTCTGAATCATGAGATATTATCATTTTATTACTCTCTGGTCTGTTGACTGATGCACCCTGAAAATGTCAGGCATGTTCTATGATTTGCTAAACATCATACTCAACATGTAGTTCATCATTTTTGTTGAAATCACTCATGATTGGTAGCTTTCTAAGTTAATTAGACATCACCAAAAGGAATTAGTCTAATTGCTATTGTGCTAAGAGCATTGTTCAAATTACTGAATAGGTGTAGACACATTATAGCAAGTCTATGACCTTGGATCAAATTTGTACCTATCTGTTTTGATCCATTGATTAGTGGATCATATTCCAAACAACATAGGTGATTATTTATGATCATTAGAAAGCTAAAGATCCCCACTAAACTCTCCAAAAATTGTTCTTGGCTTGTGTGAAGCAGGTTTAAGCAACACCACTTCATCTCTAAAGACTATCCACCATCTCCTCCAACAGTGGTATTAGAGCAACAACAAGCAAGATGGGAGATGGAGTTTGATCATTGATTGAAAAATTGACAACAAAAACTACTCAACATGGTCACTAAGGATGCAAGCCTACCTCCAAAGGAGAAGTCTATATGGATACATCTCAGGAGATGAAGAGATGCCAACATTCAGGAGCAAGCATCAACCCACAATGGAAGAGCAAGAAAGGTTGACCACATGGTGTTCAAAGGATGCTCTTGCTAGGTTTTATCTACTAAACTCAATATCTGATTTCTTATTACCTCACATTAGGATTGCAAGACCTCCCAAGAGACTTGGGAAGAATCATATTTTTCATCAAATACAGGAGCTAGGAAGAATCATCTACGGATGGAGTTTACAACCCTAAAGAAGAAACCAAAGCAAAGTGCAGCTAATTATGGAACCAAAATGAAGGATGTGGCTGACTAGCTTGCAAGCATTGGAGAGGAGATAGAAGAAGAACACATAGTAAGGCAGATCATTAATTGCATCAAAGCAATGGACCTCTATATGTATATGCAAATACATGATCTCAACATCTTGATGGGGAAACTCTTCACCCACGAGACAAAGCTTAACAAGAATGGAGAGAACTCTAGAGGTAACCAATCTTCTAACCTTTATACATATAAGAATAAAAGTAAGGATAAAGGTAAAAGCAAGAAGAATGAAGAAGAGGCTAGTACCTCTCAAGTTAACTACACAGGTAGAGGAAGAGGTACTAGAGGAACGGGCAGAGGAGGAAAGCAAGGTAGGGTGAGATCCTACAACACTCTACCTTGCAACATCTGTGGCCTTAACAACCACACTACAGAAGAATGCTTCAAGTACACAAGGAATCAAAGGGGAATAGGCTTCCATAGAGGGAGCTATAGACAATCCAGATGGAGGTTCAACAATGGAGGAAGCAATTACAATCACAACTACAACCAAGGATACAACAAAAACAATTATCAAGGTGGTTTCAGAGGAAGAATAGATCATAACAAATACATAGAAGACCAAGAGGACTCTCTACTCATCATGAACATGACATCCAAGCAAGGTAAAGATAATGAGCATCTTTTCTGTATTGTTTCACGTTGTTCCAATCATGTGGCTGGAAATATAGCATTATTATCTGATCTTGAAGAACCCAAAGGGAAGCATGAAGTACATAAGGCCTATTCAGGAAAAGTCGGAATTATTCATGATTTTGAGACAACTCTTTGTTTCCAATTCTTTTTCTTTTTGAGTGATTTCACACACTAGAACATGTTATCACCTCTTGATTGGATTATTAAATTGACGCTTTAACATTAAGCCTAATTGTATTATAAGTAGAGTATCAAGGCTAGGCTCAAAACTAAAAAGTTATCATAGTAAGTATTATTAATGGGACGTGAATAATTCCCAAAATTCCTGAATTGGCCTTACATACAAGTGATGACACTAAACACTATGTCAAGAAAATTGGAAATGTCAAGGTTTCTGATGGTAACATGAGCCTCTTAAGTAATGTTTTGTATGTGCCAACTATAACCAAAACCCTAATTAGTGTTGGACAGATTGTTGAGAAAGGCTTATAGGTCAGATCCACAAGACATGGAGCATATGTGGAAGACCCTCAGCAAGGCTTCAAGAGGATTGAAGAAGGTGAGAAATCTGGTAGACTCTTTACATTTGAGATTGAAGACACCAAAAACATAACACTCTACAATTACAAAGATCAAACTCTATCAGAACTAGAGATGTGACATAAAAGGCTAGGTCATATAGGAGAAAGAACACTAAATCAAATATGCAGGGATCAGTGTGTGCTTGGCATCCCTAATGTGTCCAAGCAACACATGATATACAAATGTGGAGCATGCCAATTTGGCAAAGCTCACATGCAACCATTCAACAGAAAGAGGTAGATATATGAAGACTACTTAGAACTTGTACATACTGATGTGTGGGGTCCTAGCAAAGATCCATCAATCTCAGGTTCAAGGTACTATGTTTCATTTATAGATGATTACAGTAGATGGACAATTCTCTATTTCATGAAGCATAAGGATGAAGTATTTACATGTTTCAAAAAGTTCTTGGCATTGGTTGAGAACCAAACAGGTAGAAGCTTGAAGAGGATTAGATCTGATGGAGGTGGTGAGTACTTTTTATATGAATTTGATTCATTCTTACAGGACAAAGGTATAAAGAGAGAAGTCACAACAAGATATAGTATGGAATTAAATGGCGTGGCAGAGAGAAGGAACAGGTTGATAGTAGAAGCTGCAAGGTCAATGTTGAATGAGAAGAAGCTACCCAACTACCTATGGGCAGAGGCTGTTTCCACAACCTCTTACTTGGTTAACAGGCTCCCATCCAAATCCTTGGATGGAATGACACCCTATGAAGGATGGAATGGCAGGAGACCCTCGTTGGATCATTGCAAAATATTTGGGTGCATTGCTTATGCACAGATTCCCTCACAGATTAGAGGGAAGCTTGATCCTAAAGTTTATAGTTAGTAGGGATGTAGTGTTCGATGAAAATAATTCATGGTTTGAAGATGATTGCAGAAAGATCATATTACCTTATGATCTGAAAAGTGATTTTCCAACTCTTAGAATGACTTAGAATTGTTTCTTCAAGATTGGATAGGGATTGGATTTGTATGGCTACTCTATCATCATGGGTTTGGCCTATTTTCTCTACACACTTGAGCCAATTTGGTACTTCAATTTCAAAGATGTCTCTACCCACATCAGTGACACGTCCTCCAGGTACTGGCATAGGCTCATACGACTCTTCAAAGCTTTCTTCGACTAGGATTTCTACCACTATGTCTGGCTTTGGGTCATCAACCAGAGAAGGTGGTCTCTCATATTGCAATAGCCTTGCTTGGAGTTCTTCAACCTATGTGTGAAGGGTTTCCATGTCCTTTGTAGCTTGTGGGAGTGTGAGAGCCTCCATCCTAGATGTGCTTACCATGGTTAATTGCTTCTTGAGGTCAATACATTTTGTCTCCAAATTTTCGTATGATTCTAGAAAATTGGGGTGTTCCTTGAGTAAGATTTTGATGTCTTCTAAGGGAACAAACTTGAAATCGAGTAGGACTAAGCACTGCACTCAGGGTCCCTTCCATAGGAGCTTTGAGATTATCCTGGTTTTGTTGTTGCATTCTCTTACTCTCTTCTAATGCTGTAGACATGTGCTTCCTGAGAAGCCCTAGGTTTCTTCACAGCTTTGCATTGGTGAGATTTTGCTCGTGAAGCATTGTCTCCAAGTCCTTGAGGGCTTGGGCATCCACATCGGGTACCTTGAACTCTAGTTCTACATGAGCTTGTTGTAAGGTGAAGTACTCCGCCTGGAGTGTTTGGTTGTATGCTTCCAAGGTTGTGACTATTGCTTGCAATCTTTGTGATTCTGCATGGAAGGCAGCATTCCAATCTTCCATTCTTTAAGAATCTTGTTGTAGTTGTGATACACATTAAATTATCGTATTTTGAATGTATTATGTACAATATGAGATGCAAGGGAGACAGGGTGGAGTGCATAGGGAATGGGAATGGGGATGGGAATGGTGGATGCTATGTCTAACAAAGAGGTGGGTGTAGGTGAAGTTGGTGGTAGCGGGATGGGAGATGGTGGAATTGTGGGGGGAGGGGGAGGTGCAGTGGGTGGTGAAATGTCCATAGGATTAGACAATGTGGTACACACGAGAGATACCATGTGTGGGGATGGTAGGTGAAGTGATCGTGCTATGTGTGTACAATGAAGTGGAGTTGAGTGGTTGTGAGCCTAACATGTGTGGGGTGGGGACATGAATGAAACTTTCCATGAAAGACACACAATGGGGGTGGGGCTATTTTCGCGATTGAAGTGTAAGGAAAGATGGAGGAAGTAAATGGGAAGAATGGATCAGGGGGAAGAGGAATGTGTGAACGGGGGTATGTGGGGATGCCTACACTACCTTCAATGGGTCTTGTATGTCCTTCTATGCTAGGTATAATGGGGTGTCCAATGATGGGCTCTACAAACAAAAATGGGAAGTAAAAAGAGGGTTGGTAATAGAAGAAACTAGTGTGGCTTGGGAGATTGGTTCACGGAAGGAAAAGGACATTGATGAGGTTGGGGTTTGGGTAATGGTTGTTAATACTACAATGGTTTCATCAGCGGTAGGTGGCAGAGGAGGGGGTGATGGAGGAGATGGGGGATGCTAGGGTGAGATTGGTGATGCTTGTACAAATGTCTCGGCAGTAAGATTGATGGTGGCCGTTGGCTTGATTGCTATTTCTGGTTCTGATATCGGTATCCATATGTCTTTGCCTACCCATGGCCTTGTTTCCACTCTATGTTTGTCGTAGCAAATTGATTGCCACAATGCTATGTGTATGGCCTCTTGAACTTCTAAGGACTCCATTAATAATTTGAGTGTATTGATGAAGTGAGGGTCCACCCCTTCATCTGCCAGGATCTAATCGATCAAAGCTTGGCCTAATGCGAATGAGACTCTATGCCATTCTTGCACTACCTTGATTGTATCATACAATCTTTGTAACTGGGGGGTATACATCAAGGAACCTACAAGTTCCAAAACTTCTTATTGCTCTCTTTGATGTCTTTCCTCGTGTTCATCATCATCTCCTTCACACTCTTCATCCCCATCATCATCTTCATCATCTTCTTCATCCTCATTGACTATGGTAGCTGGCACTTGTGATGTGGTTGTCTGTGGTTGAGAGCATTCCACCAGTTGTTCTTCAACTGAATCAAGATTGACTTATCTTAGGATCTGCTCAAAATCATCATTGGTGAACTCTTCCAAGTGTACCCCTCCAGGGAACTCAAGGTCTATAGGGATTGGTAGAAATATCAAGTTTGGCCCTCAAAGCTGTGTATTGGGAGGCATAGTCTGAAGGGGCATACATGTTGAGGTGGGGGAGTGACATCTGGGGTTAAGGTGGCTCCTTGTGGTTGAGCACATGGTACTGATCCTCACATCCTCTTTGAAGGGGGTACTGTGGATGTTTGGCCCTTGAATTACTATACTCTATTCCACATTAGAGGCATTTGGATTGGAATGTCATAAGACAAACATCTATAAATAATCCTAGTCAATGCACAACATCCATACAAAACTGACTTGCATGGCCATCATTTGTGCACCAAGTGGATTTGATCAATAGTCCAGTGAGGTAGGTTAATGATTAGGTTCTGAGTCTCTGCAAGGTATAAGCTGAACCAAATCTTCTTAGATGGCATGCTGAACCTGTTTTGTGATGGGAATGCAAAATGCGGCATACACATTCTTAGATGAACTGCAATGTTTGGCATCATGGCCACCATATCTTTTAACTTTGTGAGGTTTCTATTCTTCATGCTATCTAGTACTAGAATCTCCTTCTCAATGGGTATGTGCATTCCTTTCATATACAGAGCGTCTCATACTAGGTTATTGGTTAACCTAGACTACTTCAATTCATTTCCTCTGGTTAGCGATGGAAGCACAAATGTGCTATATGCTTTGGGATTCTTGCTGGGAGTCAGGGTGTTGATAAGATGATAGCATTGCATGAAGTTGCATTTGGGAAGCTGAGCACCAAAGTACGTATCTAATCCTACTTTCTGCCACATTGGACATAACTCTTTTGCATTTTGTAACTTCTCAAACTCGCGTGTGAGGAAATGGTAATTTCCCCACTTTCCATTGAACTCTAGCTCTACCTCATAGAGGTATGAACCCTCTCCTAATGTTCCTGCTACTTCACTAAACCAATGGGAGGTTTTGCCTACATGCATGATATGGCCGCTCAGAGGGTCTTGTATGGGTATGATCTGTAGGGCTTGCAACTCCTCCAGTCTTTCATTCGTCTCAAGCATGCTGAGTCCTTTTGTATATCAAAGGGAAATATGGTTATTGAAAAAGGAAGCAAAGTTGGATCACTTTTTTATTTGTATCACGAAAAGAACACATGTTAGCTATTACTAAAAAACCTATGGCTTGTATTTGGCATGGTCATTTGGGCCATATATTTCATAGTGGAATGGAAAATCTTTCTTGTTCTAGCTACTAACCTGTGTTATCTTTCTCTGATTTTTCATTTTGTGAGAATTGAAAATATGGAAAACAAACTAGAAATGTGCATAAAATGCACATTGACTCTTCAATTCAGCCTTTAGATCTTGTTTATAGAGATGTGTGTGGTCCTATTCCCACTAGGTCCTTAGGTGGTTCTCTTTACTTTGTCACTTTCGTAGATGATGCGACTAGAAAAGTCTAGGTATATCCTATCAAATTGAAGGATGAGGTATTCCCTAGTTTCAAAAAATGGCTTGCTTTAGTTGAGACTAAAAAAGGAACCGAGCTTAAGGCTTTACGTTCAAATAATGGGGGTGAGTATAGCTCACATGAATTTAGCTTTTTTTGTCAGTCTAGAGGGATTCGTAGAGAGTTTACAACTCCTTATACCCCAGTACAAAATGGTGTAGCTGAAAGGATGAATAGAACTATTCAACATAGAGTAGTTTATATGTTGCATGATGCAAACCTCTCACAAGGCTTTTGGGTTGAAGCAGTATTGACTGCAGTTCATGTGATTAACCTTTCACCTAGTACTACCAAAGGTTTGAAAGTGGCATAAGAGTTATGGACAAGGAAGCCACTATATTATAATCATCTTTGAGTTTTTGGGTGTGAAGCATATGTTCATATACCCAAGAGTCTTAGAAAAAAGTTGGACCATAAGAAAAACAAATGCATTTTTCTTGGATATGGTTGAGAAGGACAATTTGGATATTGATTATGGGATCCTGAAACACGGTTAGTGATCAAAAGTAGTGATTTCATTTTCAATGAGTCTAAGATGCATAAACAACCCATTAAGGAGGTTGAAGTGAGACGAGTGGTGTTTGAGGATACTAGTCCTCCAATAAGCATGCATAAAAATGTTGCACATAGGGATATTCAAGAGAATGTCCGATTAGATCAGTTAGCACATGTTCTTGTTTAGCAACCATTGAGATGCTCTACAAGTGTCTCACATCCACCTGATAGATATGTTCCAGGTTTAGATTTTGTTATGCTAACAGATGCTGGTGAGCCTTCTTGCTATAAAGAGGTTATGCAGACAAAGGATTGTGTCAAGTGGGAGCATGCCATGAAGAGTGAGCTGGATTCTATTCACAAGAATGGTACTTGGGATTTAGTACCTTTGCCAAAGGGCAAGAAAGCTTTACCATGTAAATGGGTATATAAGCTGAAATTCACATCAGATAGTGCTTCTCCAAAGTATAAAGGATGACTTGTTGCAAAGGGTTTTAAGCAACAACATGGTGTTGATTTTGAGGAGATCTTGTCTCTAGTGGTCAAGATGACTACCTACACATGTTGCTTGGATTCATTGCAATGGAGGACTTAGAGCTAGTCCAAATGGATGTGAAAACTGCTTCCTTGCATGGAGATCTTACAGATGAGATCTATATTGAACAACCAGAGGGTTATGTAGTTCCTAGCAAGGAAAGTCTAGTTTGTACACTCAAGAAGAGCTTGTATGGACTTAAACAATCCCCTAGACAATGGTACCAAAAGTTTGATGCTTTTATGAATTCCCAAGGCTATTCTCGAAGCAATCAGGATCATTGTCTCTACACGAAGGGATGCTTAGATGGCAGCTTGATATGCTTGATACTTTATGTCGATGATATATTGATTGCTGGGAAGTCCTCTTATGACTTGTCAATTCTCAAAAGGAAGTTGAGTCAGACATTTGATATGAAGGATTTGGGGGATGCCAAACATATTCTTGGCATGCGCATTACTCATGATAGGAGTAAAAGATGCATATACTTGTCTCAAAGTGAGTACATATCCAAAGTACTTCACAGGTTCAATATGGAGGGTGGAAAGGCATTGAGTACACCTTTACCCACATATGTGAAATTGAGCAAGGATGATTGCCCCAAATCAGATGAGGAAAAGGAATTCATGACCAAAATTCCCTATCAGTCTGCTGTTGGTAGTCTCATGTATGCTATGGTACCTATGAGACCAGACATTGCATTTGTAGTGGGAGTTGTGAGCAGATATATGTCTAATCCTAGCATGAAACATTGGGAAGCAGTCAATATGATTTTGAGATATATGAGTGGCACTAAGGACAAGTGTCTATGCTTAGGCAGAGGGAAAGCATCCTTTATTGGTTACACAAATTCTGACTATGCTAGTTGTGTAGACAATCGTAAATCTACATCAGGGTACATTTTTCATTTTGCTGGAGGTGCTATCTCTTGGAGATCTCATCTTCAAGAATGTACAACTGTTTCCACCATAGAAGCAGAGTATGTTGTAGCAAATGAGGCATGTAAGGTATTCTTTATCAATTTTTCTCCCATAGTTACTTTGGCCATATTGGCCTTTCGTGGGAGATTGTTATCGTTAGTGTCCATGTGAAAGGCCAAATGGCCACCAGACACTTCTTTGTATATGTTCTTTAATAAAACATATAGTGTCCTGGTCAACCAAAGACTGTAAGTTTGACCACCTTTTGGAAGACCTAAGAAGTTTGTCTTCGTGCTCCATGTGTGCTGTGTTTTTCTGCGTATTGTGCAACCTCTATGTGGAGTACCGTGCGCGGCCCTAGGAGCTCAATTTTCTACTCTGAGGATATCATCGTGGAGTTCTCGAGAAGGAGAACGCACTGTGGTGCATCGCCATCGAAATACTTCAATGATTTTCTTAGTTTTCTCTTTGTTAATCACTAGGTTCTTTATCGAAGAGGTCATACTCTATCAAACTTAGAAAATAACTCATCGCATGAAGAATTACTTCGATGTCACTGGAGATCCATACAATCATGTAGTAGATTTTAGACAAGTGTTAGGAGCTGAACAAGTCGAGGATCTATTCACTCAGTACAATGCCTTTGGTCTAATTCTCAAGAACACTACCTTAACATGGTTTAAACCACTACATCAAGGTCAGTTCAAGAATATAAACCAGTTTCTAGAAGCATTCATTATTGAATTCTCCAAAAGTGGCATCAGACACAATACTTCCTCGTTGATACATAGCTTCAAGCAGATGCCCCAAGAAACGGTTAGAATAGTAGGAAGAAGATTTAGACAATACCTTGAGAGATGCCCTATGCGAGAGTTACCCACACCTGCCAAACAACTGGTTTTATTCCTAGATGGTTTGTTAAGTGCCAAATTGATATCTTATGTGTACTTGAAGGACCCTAGATCCATAGAAGAGTGTCTACGCATGTGCATAGACATTGAGGATAATCTAGGGGAGGAATTAGAGCTTTCAAAAATCTATAAAGATTCAGATAGATCTACTAGCTCACTTCCAAACCTTCTACATCTATAGAGGAGTTTGTAGAGAAGGTTGCTCAAAAGTTAGGAGTCTCTAGCAAATAGATACCTAGATTTGCCCCAATGAAATGGTGCTATACATGTGGAGGAAACCATATGGCTAATGTGTGCCCAGTCATGGCTCAACCCCAAGTGAACCCTAACAGCCAATATTGCACTATAGAAAGGAGGTATACTAACCACACAACAGAGGATTTCCCATATAATAAGCAAGTAGTTAGGCAAAATTATCCACAACCATATCCACAACAGGGGAGATACTAGAACTAGTACCCACCATAGTAGTATGGTAGGCCCCAATAACCCTATTAGCCACCCTATCAAGCTCAACAAAGGCCTCAACCGATGTTAGTTCAACAATCTTCACCTCAAACCAATGTGATCCCAGTGAAGTATGCAGTCACTGAAGAAAATTTGAATAGAGCTTTAGTGCGAGCATCACCATTGATCTCACAAAGTGACCCAACTAATCATAGTTTTGATCCAGGTCAAAAGGATAGTCCACCGACCTACTATATGGAGTCACTAGAACACAATGAGATTTACCCTTATGAAAATCCAAGCGAACTTAGTTGGGAGCTAGAATACACATGTCATGTATGCAAATCCTAACTCTAGGACCTAACCTAGGCAGATAAGACCCCCAACACCTAGAGGACAATGCTACAGATGTCAGGGAGATCACTTCATTCATGACTGCCCTATACCTACACCTATGCAACCCCAATCAATGACAATTCAAGGTTTTTTTCAAGATTGTGGCAAAGAGCACCTCGTATGAGATTTCCCTAAGAACCCAAACAATGCACCGAAGATCACTCCCATTAACATTATTGAGTTAGTAGTAGATTCTACTGGAAGTGTAACTTCCATTACCCCAGTGCAAGTGGTCACAAGAGCTCAGGCATAACAATAAAACCAAGGCTTAGTTCAGGAAAAGAGTTCAGAGGTTAGTGAGACTGAGAGTCTAACTAAGAAAAGAACAAGAGCCTAGAAAGATAGCCACGAACGAATGAAAAGAAAATGGTCGAAGAAAATGAGTGAGCTTGAGGAAAGCCTAAGAGAAACAAAGGCCAAGATAGTTGAACTCACATCTCAAATGCACTCTTACACATCACCACCACCACCACCACCATTCCCATCATCTTCTAATCCACGACCTTCTAATCCACCTTATATATCCCCACCACCACCTAGAGTAGGATCAGTCTTAGCAGATCCCATTCCCAAAGACCTGGACATGATGCTTAAAGCATATCATGCTAGAATCCAAGAAGGGTCAAATGTGATAGATCATGAAAAATGTTACCCCAAATCTAACCTAGAGATTGAAAGAACAAAGCTTTGTGCAAAGATGGTAGAATTGGCTCAAACCATGTTTGAAGACAATCGTCTCTTCAATTGCTCTAGTTTAGCTAGGACTCAGTTACACTTTGATAGACTATTAGAAAGGTTGGAAAAGATGATAGCTGAGTCAAGAAAGCAAGCTACATCACATGTGAGTAACATCAGAAGTGAAAGGATAAGCCTTCCTCCCAAGGATGCTTATGTTCCCAACTCCACCAAGTGAGGAACCTCTACTTCTATGAATCAATACTCACAAGAATTTCTAAGAGAAATTCAAGAAGATAAATGGGCAAAAGAAAGCAAAAACCCTCCTCCCATTGAGCTTGTGGATGACCTACATGATCAATTTCCACAAGACATCCTTCTATTTATGGAGAGCAAGAGGATAACCAGTCTAGTGAACAATTAGACTTCGAGTCTAATTCCTTACAAGAACTACCACATTTCACAAGTACATGGGAGGAAAAGTCTATCTGTATGAGAGCACCCATGGTCATGATAAGGAATGAAGACTTAGTCCTACCTAGAATTATAGAGGTAGTAAAGAATACTAAAGTGCAGTGCAATCTCACTTTAGAGGAGCTACTCAAGGTTAAGCACAAATTGCCGAAACCCATAGCCAATCAAGTGCTAGAAGTAGTTAAAGCCCATTCCCATGCAGGATCGCATAGAATAGTGCCAAAGATACCCTTGGATAAGATAGGAGACATGATCGAAGGAGAGGAAGGAAACATGTATCTTCCAATCACTCATCACGGTTACACCACCAAGGCTATTTTGGACTCAGATGCATGAGTTGCAATTGCTACCAATTCCCTATGGAATCATTAGGGCAAACTAGCACTCAGGCCAATGAGAATGAAATTGCATAGGTCTCAAGATTCTGGGGTGCTCAATAGGCCTAGGCAAGGGAAAATCATGCATACCTCTTTGATGTCCCGAATTTCTATGTCTCTCTTGACTTTTTCTTTTTGCATCTAATCTTGATCGCTCTTCCTAAGGGGTTTGCAAAGTTCACTTCAAGTCTAGCTCTACTTCTATCCCTTTGAGTTCCATGAGTATGGGATGATCCTACTCCTTGGCCCCATGGGAAACATTAGATCTTGGATGAGGGAAAATCAATTCTCCCTTCCAAGTGTATGCATACCTGCCATGCTCTGTTACCAAGAACATTCTCTCTGATGTGTTATCCAAATAGACAAATTTGGTTGGAATCTCCAGATCTTTGAACTCGTAGACGATGACTCCACCTATTTCATTAAGTTGATCTGTTCTGAATTTCCAAAAGGCTTTTTTGGTTTCTGTATTCAAGAACAATTCTATACTTTTGTTGTCTTGGGGGACCCACTATGGAGTGATCACTCTGGTCAACATAGATTTGCCTCGAGGAGTCTTGGGTTCTCGTCCTAGGTCCCCTTGCTCTAGGTTCCTATGTCATTCTCAGGAATGACATTTCCAAACTCATCTATCCTATCCGGTAAGCTTGTAACTACATACATGGTTCCTTGCTTATCAATATATGAACTCTCTTTGAACTTAATCACTGGGTGTTCAAGTCCAAAGGGTTGATTGGGATTTTTGAGTTGGATAACTAGTCGCCTCAGAACATCCTCATAGATGCGTGCACCTAATCGGTTGGTCCTAATATACTCCAACTGTGTCTTCTAGGGACCTTCTGGTGTATGTAAATAGGTCGTGCTTGCACTACCTACCAATCATTCCATATTAAAGGACATCTCTGAATCACTCGTTTCCAAATTGATTATGTAGGTATAATCACTAAGTTGTTGGGAACGAGGACTAACTATATGGTTGATAATAGCCTCATATGATCTAATACTTTGTCAATCTCTCCCTAGGTGTCTAGCTAACCTAAGGTTCATATGCCTAACTGATTAGCCCAATGAACCTTGTACAACCACGTTGCTGATTCCTTGATATCAATCACTTGTTCCTTTTAATTTCTTTAAGATGTATTTTCTTATCTTTAAATATGTGTCGTCAGGAGCACTTAAGTTTATCGTAATTGATGTTCTTCTTCCAATCAAATTAACTTCTTTTCCCTTAAGTTTTCCCTTGACTGAACCTATTCTTGAACTTGAGAATTTAAAGACTCTTAGAACTTGAGTGTTTCTATCATGCCTCTAATCAATCAAAACCTCTATTTTCACTTAGCCATGCTAGGAATTGGCTCAAGGGGTTGAGAGATCTTCCAACCTCAAGTCTCTTCTCCCTACTACCCTTGTATGCCTAGAATGCACGTTCCCAAGCTTGCACACACTAGCACCTTGCTTTTGTCTCTCCGAGAGCTCTCAATGGACTTGTAAAAGTCCGAAAGTTAGATGAAAAATTAAATTTAATGAAATTAACACACCATTTTCATTCATGTAATTTAAAGAACAAATTTTTCCTTGTCTTTATGAAAGACTTCTTTAGAGATCCCTTAGCTTTCTCGCCCCTGTCAAAGAATGGTTAGGAAAGGCAAGATTCTAGGACACATAGTGTCAAAGAATGGAATATCCATGGACAAGGATAAAGTTAGAGCTATTGTAGAGCTACCCAGACCAAAGAATGTCAAGGAAGTAGAAGCTTTCATGGGGAATTGCGGCTATTATCAATGTTTCATTCACATGTATGCGATCATTTAAAAACCTTTGTACAAACTTTTGACTAACTTTGAGTGGTCAAAAGAATGTGAAAACTCCTTTAAGGAGATCAAGTGATGATTATGTTCAGCACCAATCTTGACTACATGAGATTGGATCAAGCCATTTCATGTTCATGTGGATGCATCCAATTACGCTATTGGGTGTGTACTAGCACAACCTACTGCTGAAGGTAATATGGATCTTCCCATTGCTTATGCTAGTAGACAAATGAATGCAGCAGAACGAAATTATACGCCTACAAAAAGAGAAGGATTAGGCATGGTGTATGCGATTAAGAAGTTTAGACATTATTTGCTTGCAAACAAGTCTAAATTTTTTACAAACCATAAGCACTATTATATCTAGTGAACAAACCTTGGAATACTGGTAGATTAGTAAGATGGTTCCTCTTACTAATGGACTATGACTTTGAAGTTGCGGTTAGGAAAGGTAGGACTCACCTTAGGGTGCATCACCGTTCTAGACCAACTTTAGTAGAGTCCCCGCAAGGAGTGTCAGATGAACTTCCTGATGCTTACTTGTTCAATCTAGAAGTAGCACCTGACTCGGCCAAAACTATAGCGCCTATTCTCACCTTTGGACCTAAAATCCTATAATAAAAGCCAAAGATATAGAAGTAGTGAGGTCTCAAGAATATCACATACTGGCAAGCAATGTGTATAAGCACACCGATTAAAGCATACTAGCTTGCTGTGTAGATGAAGATGAACATGCAAAATTGTTGCAAATAGCAAATGTAGCTGCACTGTAGCACTACTTTGTGAAGATTAGGTGTATATTGGCCAACAATGGAAGCAGATGTCCATAGGATATGCAAGGAATGTCCAATATGTGCTATTAGACCACTAGTGGAACATGCCACTCTGTATCAAATGGCTTTAGTGCCAGACTAGAGTGAACCTTTAACAACCTTTTTGAGGATGAAAACATTCCCTCAAGAGATGACATTGGCTTGAAGAAAGAGCTTAGAACAAGAAGCACTAGAATATGGTCTTATTGGAGATAATTCATACAAGCATGGAAGAGATGGATACCTAAGACTGTGTGTTCACGAGAGTGAATACCTTAAGATCTTAGAAATTGCTCACCAAGGTGTAGTGGGAGGACATTTCAGACTAGACCGTGTGATCAAGGCAATTTTATTTTCAAGTCTTTGGTAGCCAACACTTCACATGGATGCATATACCTATGTGAAGGGGTGTGACATTTGTCAACAAACTTAGTAGTTGATACATAAGGATGAGATGCCATTAAGACCCATGATGGGAGGGCATGCATTCTTTAAGTGGGGAATATAATTTATTGGTCTTATTAATCACCCAGATAAGAGTCCACATGCTGAAGACATTTTTATTGCCACATACTATCTAACCAAATGGGTAGAAGTAAAAGACATCATGAAAAATGATGCTCAAATGATGGCTAAGTTCTTATTCGAGAATGTGTTCACGAGATATGGGTTATCAATAGAGTTAGTAAGTGACAGAGGTATGCAATTCTTGAATGAAGTCATTGAAAAACTTTCTCTAAGAATTCTTGATGATACATAAGAAGTCTCCCCCCTATCAGCTACAATCTAACGGACAAACTAAGAGCACAAATAAGATACTATGTAATGTATTGACAAAACTAGTAAATAATAAATGCTATGATTGGGAGAAAAGCTACATCATGTTGTTTGGGCATATAGAGTTTCTTATAAAATGGTACTCAACACCACACCCTTTCAGATGGTATTTGGATAGAATGCAATATTGCCACTAGATTTCTTGGTCCCTACGTTAAGAGTAGGACAAGAGTATCAATGGACTAGCCATGAGATCTCTTCTAGAATGTTTGATCTTGAATGATTAGGTGAAACTAGATTAAGGGCAACTATAGGAATATACACAACCAAGAAAAGGCAAAAGGCATACTTCGATGCCCATGTGAAGGATACAGGCTTGAAAGTAGTTAGAAAATCAAGCACTCAAGGAACTAGGAAAGGCACCCACATTTGGTCCTTCTTGGAGCACACATGAAGATAACAATGCCATTCTTGTCCAAAGTTCTATGGTGCAGAATAGGGCCATTCATGGAGTCACAGAAGCAAAAATGGAACTCCCATCTTTTCCAAAGATGGCGCAAGAAAAACAAGCAAGGCAACCCATGAGGTAGATGAAATAGACAACTAGGTTGTGTGCTCAAGAACCAGTGCAAAATAGAGTACCTCATGGAGTGAAGCAGATTTGGAGGTGCAAGAGTGAGCAATCCTCTACTCCTCGAACATGATGCCAGAGAGGCACCAAAAGAACAACTCATTCAAAGACTACAACACAAAAACATTCTAGGAGTCAACCTTGGCAAGTCATCTCCATCTGGATACCTAAGGAGTCAAGGAAGACAGACCCTAATGCTAGACAAATCTGGATGCTTAAAAGTTTCTTACGTGCTCAACTTGAGTCAAGGAAGCTCTCACATGCACTCACTCAACAGGCTCCAAAGCTAAAACATGTGATCACAAGAAGAGCACATGCACATTTACCTAGTACTACTTGGAAATGGGTACCCAAAGAGTCCCAAATCAATGTATAATCATCTCTAAAACCCTTAAATGTAATTAGCGACAAAATTTGTATTCCCTATAGAATTCTAGAAAGTTAATTCTAGTACTAAACCACATGCTTTGACATTGTAAATTAACTATACATTATTAGATGCATTGGGAGTTCACTGCACATCTAGAGTATGCATCTAGGAAGTCAACGAAAATTTTAACTCCCACACACATTCACTTGGGGACACTTGACTAACCATTAAATTGTAGAAAGGTCACGTTAGTATTGCAAGGGGAACAAGCTTTCATCTCGTCTCTCTTGCAATAATTATGTGATCTTCTTCTTCTAGTAGATAAGTCATCAACAATTACCCTCACACTTATGGCTGATACAGTAGGAACCAATTCGTAGGCAAAGATAAATCAACCAATAGTCGACATGGAAAATTTTTCTATTGAATTGCTACTGACCAAGCAACCTTTAGAGTTATCCCACCTCCATCAAATACCCATTCAAGATCCACTGACGAGACTGACAGAAAAGGTTAGTGGAAATTCTCATTGGTTCAATGCGATGCCATGGTAGTTAGGAGAAGCTACATACATATGGGAGTCAAAGTGCAAGTTTGATAATGTTTGGGGGAGATTTTATTTTTTCTCATGAGAATTTGAGCAACTACAAAACATACCCAAGCTCCAAGCCATTTGGCAACATGTAGGGTTGGGAGATTATTTCAATGCCCCCTTACCAAAAACAGATTTCAAATGATGCGATTATTTGGTATCCACCTTGTAGGCAAAGGCGAACGACATAAGGGATCAACCAAGAACCTTTGTCATTCCTTTGTTGTTGTGCAACAATGAACTGAAGAATTTTGAGCTCATGTTGGAATTAGTAAGAGATGCACATGTTCCTTCAAAAAAAGAAACCTTGGTACCAGACAACATGAAGTATAGGAAGATTTTGAAGCTAAAAGATATGGTTGCATTGACGCATAACGTTTCCATACTCCTTCACTTATGCATGTAGCACTTTGCATTCCTAGGTCAACAATGCTTCACTCAGCCACACAAAAGAATTTGGTTCAATCTCTATTTGCCTAAGAAAGGCTCGTTGACCATCAAGCTTCCCGTGTGGATCATTGACCAATTATATGAAGCTAACAAGAGGTGGTTCAAGAAGCCAGTCTTGAATGGGTGGTGTGCCATTATGCGCATCATTTATAGGTTTTTATCATACGATGTGCCCATTGAGCATGCTCCTAGCACATCCGAGCTACAACTTTTTAAAGGCCGCCAAGCTTTAGCTTATCAATCTAAAAGAATAAGGGGCACTACCTCAGGTGTCCAACAACAAGGAGTAGTCACAACCCCGGACATCTCACCAATAGGAGAGGGCACTATGCCTCCGTTCACTATTAGAATCTCTAGATCTGGTTCTGGAGACACTAGGAACATTTGACTTTGCGTCTTTCTTGTAGACGACTCAACTTTCAGACATCAAATTGTTTTCAAACACCGAGGGTCCTGACACATCTACATGAAGGTTGGGACAATCAAGAGAAGCACGACATGTATATTGGGAGGCCCTAAGATACACACTGTAAAGACCTCACAACACATACGATCCAAGTTACAAACCCAAACAAGGCCAGGGAAAAGTATTTAGATTCCCATTACTACCATGGCGATGATGACTATGGCACCCAAAATGATAGAGACGACTACCAATGCAGTTTCCACATCCAAGGCAACATGGTTTCCCAAGCAAGCGACACTACTATGCTAAGTCCACGGATATCCTCGCTAAGAAATCTTGGCATTAAAACAACTATCATCCACAAAGAGACATCTGAGCCAATTCTTCCAACACCTCCACCATCACCCCCCTAGAACTGAGAATGTAACTATTATACCTACTACAACTCCTACCAAACATGTCTTCACCTTCTGTAACCCAATTTCTATTTCATCCCTCTTTTCCTCCTTTGACAATCTATTGTTTCATACCTCCACACACCAACCAGGTTCCTTCATTGACCCTGCTATTGGACACCCTGCTTCCACTACCTCAATGATAGGTCATCCAAATTTTCAATCAGCTTTTCTCGGTCTTACTATCACTTGACCTTCTTCAATAGTAGTTCCCCCTACAACCTCCATCCTAGTAATCCTCCAACCTTTTTATTCCTATTTGTCTAACCTCCCCCAACCCTTCACCCAAAATCCTTTGTCCTTCTCACTTTCTAGACCCACATCACTGCTATTCACTGCTACCACATGCACACCACCTACCATCCCTATGTACATGGTGGACACTACACACACTTCCATGTTCGATAGCATGAACATCTCACTATCCACAACACCTCCCCCTCCCCCCATGGCTCCACCGTCTCCCATTCCCCTTCTACCAACTTCACTTGCACCCACTTCCTTGTTAGACATGCCATTCACACTCTCATTCTCCACTCCCTCCCCCTTGCATCAATGCATGTACGAATTTCATCCAATCCTATAAAGCATTCAACACAATGATTCAATGTATGACACAACTCCAAACAGAGTACCATAGGCTCGATGAACAAAACAACATGTTACAATCTGGCTCTAAACATCTGCAACAATGCATCACCACCCTTAAGGTGGACAATGAAGACCTCCAAGACCAATTTCACACATTAAAAGAAGCTCATAGCACATTGGAGGCAAAGTTTCAAGACATAGACCTAGAAGCCATGCATCTTGTTGAAGGTCATCTTTGCACACAAATGGAATGCAACTCCAAACTTCACCATGACAAGGCGTTACTAGGAAGACATCTAGCAAATAAACATGAAAAGAATTGACATTTTCAAGTACAGAATCAAGAGAATTGACAACTGCTATAGAGAACACACTAGGTGCCCTGATAAGTATGCATGTATGTACGATGTTATTATGAACAATCCAACAATTTTTTAGTTATAGAAAAACTGATATATCATTAAAATTATGGATACTATGGTAGGTCAAAATGAACTAAATAAATAAATAATATAAAAATATAATAACAAAAAATCAAGATAAAAGAAAATATTTTGTATTTCAATCTTAGTTATACGCAACCTTAATATCAAAAATCTATATAATAGTATTGATGGATGAGCCACAATATGAATTAAACCCATAGGATGTTTGAATCTTCAACATGTGTCAATGAAGATCAGGATCTTAACATACCTACCAAACCAACCATACAACTAAAATAGTAATAACCAAAGAAGTGGAATGGATGCAAAGTACAACAATAATACTCATTTCTTATCCATGTCACACCATGCATGACTAAAAACAAAAATGTATATATTACATAAGATAAAAAGTGAACCTAAATATAAAAGAATAGATAAGGATCAAGATAAATAGAAAGTTTATATAATTTAAAAATCCATTTATATTTATGAAGATTTTTTCTCCTGATTTCATGACCCAAGAATTAACCTTCATGCGGAAGGATTTACATATAAATGCTAAAATAAAAACACTAACCTTCATGCATAAAAGCATGTATGTAAAAATATATTTAAAACAAGAAGAATGCAAGCATGTATGTATGTATGTAAGTATAGATACAAGGTAAGGGTGAGCAGTGTGTAATAAGTGTGTGTTCTTTTATTAATTAAAGTAATGATTATCATAAGTATGTACGTATCCATGTATGCAAATACATATGAATGCATGTATGTACATATCTATGTGTGTATGTATGTATGTATGTATGTATGCATGCATGCATGCATGTATGTATGTATGTATGTATGTATGTATGTATGTATGTATGTATGTGATGTATGTATGTATGTATGTATGTGATGTATGTATGTATGTATGTATGTATGTATGTATGTATGTATGTATGTTTTAAGTGTTAACCCTCTCTTTCAAAAAGACAAGGTGAAGGTGAGGGTGAGAAGCACATAGGATGCACACACACATGCACACACAAGGTAGACATAAAGAAGATGAACAATAGAAGGTGTATTGATCTCATGTACTAAAGCTCCTAATCACAATACAAGATCTCTTTCCTCAAAATTCTAGCCTTAAAAAATGATCTCTTTAGCTCTATTTATAGTTTCCTACTAGCTTTTGTCTGTTTCACACATAGAGCATATGTTGCAATGTGTGTACATTTACACCTCATGAATCTAGAGGAATCCAATTTCATTTATTAAGAACTTAGGGTGGCTTCATGCACCAACAACTCCCCCTCAAGCCTAAGATGCTTGAGACTTCAGTCCTTCAATACTTGCTGAAGTCCAATCATAGCTTTGAACCTGTTTAACTTTACTCCATCCAATGCTTTGGTCATCATATCTATACATTATTGTTGAGTGGTTACATATGAGAGTTCAATTTCATTTCTTGTGATTTTCTCCCTAACATAGTGATAATGGAACTCTATGTGTTTGGTCTTAGTGTGATAACTTGGATTTGCTGCAAGATGAAGTGAGCTTATGTTATCTCTAAAAAATCTGAGGACTAGAAGACTTGAGACCTAAATCTGAGTACAAGGTCTTGATCCACATGGATTGTTGAATTGCTTTGGCTAATCCACTATATTCAGCTTGTGTTGATGAAAGAGCAACAATGGGTTGATTCTTGGATGACCATGAAATGAGACTTGTTCTTGCAAAATTAAGATAACCTCAAGCACTTCTCTTGTCATCTTTAGAACCTACCCAATCTACATTAAAGAATAGCTTTGTGTCTATATCAGATGTATATGGATAATATATACCTTCATTTATGGTTCCCTTCAAATACTCGAGTATTCCCTTAGTTGCTTCCATGTGTAGTTTCCTAAGAATATGCATAAATTGGCTCAAAACACTTACACTATAGCAAATGTCTAATCTAGTCAATGTGGCATAGTTCAAACAATCCACTAAGCTCTGATAGCTTGTTATGGCCTCAAGCTCTCCATAATGAGTAGTTAGCTTCAAGTTTATCTCCATGGGTGTAATTGCAATCCTAGAGTTCTCCATCTTGAACTTGGCTAGCATATCCTTCATGTATTTCCTTTGAGTGAGATACTTACCCTTTTCTATATACACAACTTCCATCTCTAGGAAGGATGTGAGTTGCTCTAGGTTATTGATCTTGAATTCCTTCTTCATTTATAGCTTGATCCCCCTAATGCCTTCAACATATACACATACACAAAAGTATATGATTTCTCCATAATTCTTTTTGATAAAGAATCAAGGATTTGCTTTGCTAACCATGAAACCTAGTGCTGGGGACCGAGTCTTAACGTTCTACTTAGTACACCGTGATGGAGGGTGAAGGCAACGACATCTTTCTCAACGACGTGGAGCCACGCGGTGGCGGCCACAAAGAAACAGGAAGGGAAAAACGGAGAAATAAGGGGAGGCGTCAACAAACCCCGCCTCCCACCCGGAATTATGATTTTGGGACGTTGGAAAGAGATAAAGAGGAACCGCTAGCGATGGAATGGATGATGGCTCAGGACACTCGCATGGACCGTCTTGAGTCCACCATTGCTAGTTTAGCGCAGCTTCTAAAAGTGCCAGCCACCCATTCAAAAATGCATTCTTCACATCCATTTGATAGATCTTCCAATTCTTGGCAGCTATAATGCCCATAAGCACTCTGATTGTTGGCATCTTTTCGATTGGTGAGAAGGTCTCCTCATAATCAATTCCTTGGGTCTGAGCATACCCTTTGACCATAAGTCCAGCTTTATACCTTTTGATGGTTCCATCATAGTTCTTCTTCACTTTGTATATCCATCTAGATCCAATAATCTTTATGGTTGGAGTCTTGAGCACCAATTCCAAAGTGTGATTCTCATGCAAGGCTTCAATTTTGTCTTCCATAGCATTAATCCATTCTTGTTCCTCTTTGCCTCCTCATAAGATGCGGGATCCTTAGAATTTAAGTCCTATACTAAATAGATAATAGAGTGTTTAGTTACTAGTAATGTATCATAGCCATACCTTTCTAGTTTCTTCTTCTCCCTAGTAGATGTTTTGAAGGTTTTTTGAGAGGATTATGCTACATCCTACAACTCCTCTATCTTAGCCTTTCCCTTGAGTTCCACAAGTTGATTTCTCTTCTTGGAGACTTTTGATCATCTTCAAAATCACTTGATGCTTCAAGTGTATGTGTATTCTTGCTTGAGAGAGTTGGCAAGTCTTCCTTTAGAGCATATGGGGTATCTTGATATCCCTGCAACCATCTTCAAACCATGATTTTTTCTCATCAAACACAATATCTCAGATGACTATAAAATGTTTATTGCTAGGGTTATATAATCTATAACCTTTTTTCTTAAGTTCATAGCCTACAAACACACATTTCTAGACCTTAGAGTTCAATTTAACTCTAATTTGAGATGGTATGTGTGCTTATGCAATGCACCCAAATATCCTATAATGGTCTAAGCTTGGTCTTCTTCCATTCCAAGTTTATTATGGAGTCATACCATCCAAGTTCTTTCAAGGTAATCTATTTATTAGGTATGTAGTAGTAGATACAACCTCTTCCCACTAATAGTTTGGTAGCTTCTTCTCATTCAACATGGACCTTGCTGCCTCCACAATGGTCCTATTCCTTCTCTCCACCACTCTATTCTGCTTAGGAGTGTACTTGGTAATGATTTCTCTTTTGATTCCTCTATCTTGGAGATGGGATCAAATTCATGGGAGAAGTATTCTCCCCCTCAATTAGATCTTAGTCTTTTTAGGGTTTTACCTCTTTGATTCTCCTTAAGAGCTAAATATTTCTGAAGACATGAAAACACTTATCCTTATGCTTCATGAAGTACAAAATAGTCCATTTGCTATAATCATCCATAAATAACACATAATACCTTGATCTTGAGATTTAAGGTTCGTTGCTTGTTCCCAGAACATCTTTGTGGACAAGTACTAGAAGGTGTCCATGTATGTATCCTTTCTTGATGAATGGTTGCCTGTGTGATTTTCCAAAACAACATGCACTACAGTTGTATATCATGTGTTGCTTTGAGAGATTGGGTAGTCCAAGTACCCTGTAATCTCTAATCATTCTTTTGAGGGCTCTTTCTCCATTGTGAGCTTATAGCTTCTTATGCCAAACCTAAAAAAGAAATATTCTTGGTGTCTTGGGGTTCAAAAATGAACAATCTACCTATCTTCACTCCCTTTGCAATCTTCTGAAGCCTTGATATGGAACCCTCTACATAGGCTCCATCCTTTATGAATCTTACCTGAAAACCTTTCTCCACAATCTTTCATAGACCGATAAGATTCTTTGTAAAGGTTAGCGCATGAAGAGCTCTACTTAACAAATTCAAATTACCACTAGATGTCTTCACACTCCCTAACTTCTCAACTAGATGTCTTGTGTCATCAGCTATTTGGACTTCATGCTTGTTCTTTGGGTCTTCCAAGTATGAGAGTAGAGCACCATTTCCTGCCATATGGTTTGAGCATCCAAAATCTATATAAAATACATACTCACTAGACCTACCTTCATTCATTATCATGTTCATAAGTAAAAATTAATCCTCTTGAGCTTGTTCATTTGTGTAGTTGTTGTAGTCTCTCCTTCCTTTGTATCCCCCTTAATAGTTTTTATTTTAGGAATTGTTGTTGTATCCATAAGACTCTTTTTCCATGCCTCTTGAAGCTCCATAGCCTCCTTTGTTGTATCCTCTTCCTCTCCCATTTCTTGGATTCTTAAAGAAGCTCACAAAGTGGTCAAAACGTCAATGTCAAAATATTCAAAGTTTAGTCAAAGGAGGAAGACTACGATCAATGGGGAGTGCAAGCATGGATGTGAAGGAGAAAGGGCTATACCAATTTTTTTTCAACTCAATCCCTTCTTTGAACATGTTTCTCTCCCCGTTTTTTCCTAAAATAATTGTAAACATACCTATGTTTGGTATAAAACCCTAGGTTTTTCAATCATCGAGCACTAGAGCTTCATGGCATGAATAGTGTCTCTGCATTGATTTCCAAATTTTTTGACTTCATTTCAAACTTGAAATAACCTATAGACACTAATTTTTAACTAGGCTGACCATTATAGCACAGATAGAGCTCTTGTAAAATCTATAAAAGTGAAAGGGCTTTCATTTATTAGAGTTATTTTGCATGAGGTGAGCTTGTATAAGCGTTTTACTCATTTCTTGAGCAATGGAGAGCCTCTTGGAGCAATTACCTCTTGTCTACTCATGAGTGTGTGTGCATGTGCATTTTGACACCTACACGCATGCTTGCTCTCTCTCTCTCTCTCTTTTATTGCGGATGTGTCTACTTACATCTTCATACCACCGATTGGTCACTCTGCAAATTATGACATTTCTCTATTTTGTATGGATAGTATTTCTTGACACCAATACATCCATTGTGCATGCATGCGTACGAGATGAGCACTTTTGGCACCTTTGTCAGGGATGTTCTTGTTAGATGCTTGGCATGATGGTAACTTTTCACATAAGATATGTGTTTCTGGTGCTCTCCACTTGTGTTTTGTCTACATTATCACCATATTTTTATCTTTCAATAGTTATCTAGATAGGTAGAGAGGTAGAAATAGGGTTTTGGCTAGTTTTAGGGTTAGAGTTTTGAAGCTTTCTATTAAAACAAAGACATTTCTTCTTCCTCTTCATCATTTACCACCTCTTCTTCACTTTTTCTGTTCATCTTTGTCATCTCCACGTTTTTGGTACACATGGAAAGCCTAAGAAATTGATCATATCATTGGACTACTTTCATATTTGAAAATGAAATGTGTGTATATACATTTATCCTTAGTACATACCTAAGGAAAACTCTCAATATATTTTTATCTATTGAAAAGGGATTTAATGACTTAAAGATGAGACTCAAGGTTAGTCTAAAAGGAGTCGCATTTGATTCAAAACTCAAAATTGTAGTTGAGATGTTGATTGTAATATTTAGTAAATTTTTCCCTCATTAAATTGATAAATTGGATCAAAATGACTACTCAATTTGGTCTCTAATTATGGAAGCATATCCACAAGGAACAAATTTATATGAATACATCTCTGGAGATCACTTGATGCCTATGCTAAGGATCAAAGGACATTCAACTCAAGAAGAGCAAGAGAGGTTGAATACATGATGTGCAAAAGATGATTTGGCAAGGTCATGTATCCTAAAATCTATCTCTATTTTCTTACTTCCACACATGAGGAGTTGTAATACTTCACAAGAAACTTGGAATGCACTTGAAACATTCTTCTCTTCAAGCAACATGGCTAGTAAGAATTAGCTATGGATGGAGTTCACTTCCCTTAAGAAGCAATCCAAGAAAAGCTTCATTGAATTTATCACCAAGATAAAGGACGTAGATACCCATCAGGAAGCATTGGAGACATCATAGATGAAGAGCAAATAGCCAGAAAAGTCATTAATGGAATCAAAGCAAATGATAAGTGGGAAGCATTCATCACTACCATAGACTTATACATGGACATGCAAGTACCACATTTCAACAAACTCATGGAAAAACTCTTTACCCATTAATTGAAGCTCATGAAGAATGGAGATACGCAAAACGGTAATCAATCCTCTATCCTAGAAATTGATAAAGGTAGAATTAAAGATGCTGAAGGAAACGGGAAGAAATATGATGACAAGATAACTATGTAGATGACGGGAGAGGTACAAGAGGAAGAGGCACAAGAGGGACAGGGGAGATCTCAAAGCTCATCACCTTGTGCCATATGTGGGCTTACAAATGATATAATTGAACATTTCTTCAAGAATCTAAGAAATTAGTGTTGGGGATGTAAGGGTCATGTGACCTTACCCCCATATTCATATATATACATCATATATAGAGCATTGCCTCAACAGAGATCATTATGTGGGTTTCGAGACTCCCACCCATGTGTGCATGTCTCTCTTCTCTTCTCTCTCCCTCAATCTCTTCCTTGCTCCTCTTGTTCTACACACCAAAGCCCTTCATTGGTACTAGAGCATGTTGAAGGCTGGTGTGCAAGAAGCTTCAATGGAAGCTTAGGTCACAAGAGGTGAAAGTGCAAGTCGTCACATCTTGATAGCTACTCAATATTTCAATTATAACTTGAGCTAGGAAGCTCAGATTGATGCATTTTAAAGTTCTATGTGTAGCTGAGATAGAGGATTACAACTTCATAGGGGAGTGTAGAACTTGCTTTGGAGTTGTAAAGTGCCGAAAATTCAAAAAACGCAGACTAATGTAGAAGACAAATCTACCATCACTTGGACAACATGATCTTATCACATGTTTGGCATGTGTGATGACATTGTGGTATTTTTCTTTTTGAGGTTTACATCATCATGAGCTTGATCATGGCATTGTCAGTGGATGTATAGTGGCATTGTGGTCTCTATCTCATTTATGCCACTTGGTTATAGATTTACTTGCCGATTGCACATAATTTTATGAGAGTTGATTCTAGATTTTGGTTGGTACTTGCATCTTTTGTTTTCTTTACAGGTACATGATCTAGATTGGAGCCTCTATTGCACACTTATTTCTCACCTTGATTGGATATTCTATTAGCATATGTTCATTGATTTGATATTGTGGATGGTGATTCCCACATGGTTTATTTGGTTCAGAGTCCATTTTACAAAGGAGATGTTGCCAAAGTTTTGTCAGCTTTTATGTTAGAAGAGAGCTCTAGTGGATCTTGAAGCTTATGTGATAGCTTTGGATCATTGCTTATCTCCAATCACTTGGACTTGGTCATAGGTTATCCGTGATAGGTTGGACCATCTTGCAGAATTCATCCTTGAGTGGGAGGTGTATTTCCATTGTATTGACATCTATTTTTGGCATGTGTATTTGCCATTATCTTTGATTGGATTAGAGGGGAGGAGGATACGACAAAGGAGGATATGGAGCTCCTAGAGGTAGATACAACAACAACAACTATGGATACAATGGAAATAAAAACTTCAACAACTATCAAGGATGTTATAAAGGAAGAAGAGATGAAAACACTATAATGATGATCAATCATAGGACAACTCTCTTCTACTCATGAATATGACCATAAAAGAAACGTAAATTAGATGATTATGTACTCTATATTAATTTTGGATATTCAAATCATATAGCTGGGAATGTAGCACTACTCTTAGATTTGGAAGATCCCAATAACAAGCATGTAGTGCAAAGAAGAGATTACACAAGGCACCTTGTGGAGAAGATGGGAAATGTGAAGACATCAAATGGTAATATGAATTTATTTAGTAGAGTTCTCTATGTAACTAGCATGGACAAGACTTAATAAGTGTAGGATAGATTGTGGAGAAGGGATGTGGCTAATGTGGAGCCTATGTGGAAGATCCATACCAAGGATGCAAGAAGATTTCCAAAGGTTAAAAGGCAAGAAGACTATTCACTTTTTAACTCCAAGACACAAGGAACATGATATTGTTCAATTATGGCACACAAACTCTACTAGAGTTAGACGTTTGGCATAAAATATTAGCTCATATTAGAGAAAGAAGTTTGACTCAACTACAAGAGATCAAAGTGTACTTGAAATACCAAATATTAAAAAGCAATACATGATTTATAAATGTAGTGTATGCCAATTTGGCAAGTCTCATAGAAAACCTTTCACAAAAAAGGGATACATATATGGGGACATCTTGGAGCTTGTCCATACTGATGTTTGGGTACCAAGCAAGGAACGAGCTAACTTAGGGTCAAGGTATTATGTATCTTTCATTGATGATTGTAGCATATGGACTATATTCTATTTCATGAAGCATAAGGATGAAGTGTTTTCTTGTTTCAAAAAGTATATTGCACTTGTAGCAAATCAAATAGGGGTAGAACATTGAAGAGGATAAGATCTGACGGAGGGGGAGAATATTTCTCCCATGAGTTTGACTCTTTCCTACAAGAGAGAGGAATTAAAATAGATTACAACTAGATATACTCATGGGGATGTAAGGATCATGTGACCTTACCCCTATGTTCATATATATATATATATATATATATATATATATATATATATATATATATATATATATATATATATATATATATATATATATATATATATATATATATATATATAGGGGTAAGGTCACATGATGCTTACATTGCCTAATAGAGATCATTATGTGGGTTTCAATGCTCCTACACATGTGTGCATGTCTCTTCTCTCTCCTATCTTTCCCTCCATTTCCTCCTTGCTCCTCTTGCTCAGCACACCAAAGATCTTCATTGGTATCAGAGCTTGTTGAAGGGTGGTATGAAAGGAGCTTCAATGGAAGTTAAGGGTTCAAGAGGTGAATGTGTAGGTTGGCACCCTGTTGATAGTTACTCGGTATTTTTGCCATAACTCAAGCTAGGAAGCTTGGATTGGTGCATTTTAAAGTTTTATGTGTAGCTAGAAAAGAGGGATGCAACTTCATAGAGGGTGAAATATTTGATTTGAAGGTTTACTTCATCAAAAATTAAAAAAACTCAGACATATATAGAAGACAAATCTACAATCACTTGAATAGTAGGTTAGTTTTTTGGCTATAACTTAAGTTTTAATTATCATATTGAAGTGATTGGACTTGTTATTTCTAGCTTTCAAAAAGTAGCTACAACTTTATAGAAGAACACAAGTCGAGATTCTTAGTGCTAGGGTGTCGAAAATGCGAAATATAGAGCAACAATGTTGCAAATAAAGGTGAAATTGATAGCAGATGCTTGTTTTGTGTATATCTTGAGCTACACACCTTTGATTGAGTATCATTACATAGTCAAGAAAGAGATCTTTAATTTGACTAAGAGATTATAGGAAAATCTTGAAGTTAAGAGCATCAAAAAAGCAATATACAGACTATCATATTTTTCCTATGCAACCCTAAGGATAGTTGAAGATTGAATTTATCTTTAAATCTCTTTTGAGTTCTTGGTTTAGAGCTTCGTTGGTGCAATGATAGTTGGAATAAATGTGTACGAGAACTTGCGCTTTGGTTTTCGCTTCCATTTGACCATGTATGATCACTCGGATAGCTCCTTTAGATGAGAATAGAGCATGAACATCTCAAGTATTTGGCATTTGAGATTGCATTGTGATTTATCTTTCACATTTATGCCATCATGAGTTTGATCATAGTGTTGTTGATGATGTATAGTGGCATTGTGGTCTATACCACTTGGATATGACTTAGCTTTTCGGTTGCACATAGTTTATATGAGTTGATTTTGGGTCTTGGTTAGTACTTGTATTCTTGTTTTTGTGCAAGTAGATGATCTAATTGGAGCCCCAACTAGATATGATTTTATCACCTATGTGGGATTTGCATTGATACATATTATCATTGACCATTATATATGATTTCCACTACTATTTGGCATTAATGGATGGTATATTCCCACATTGTTATTTTGGTTCAGAGTCTAGTTTTACAAAGGAGATGTTGTCAAAATTTCATTGGCTTCTATGCTAGAAGAGTACTCTAGTAGACCCTTTATGCTTGTGTGAATGCTTTGGATCAGTGCTTATCTCCATTCACTTGTACTTAGTCATATATTATTCGTGATAGGTTGGATTATCTTCTATGATTCATTCTTGATTGGGGGTGTATCATCATTGTATTGGCACATAGTTTGTGGATTTTGCATTATCTTTGGTTGGATTAGTGATAGGTGATGATAGGTTACTCATTGTTCTTATGCTATTGGCTATCTTTTTTTATTTCTTAATTTATAGGGCATATTTATTCAATTTTTTTCTAGGATTCTTTCACATCTACTTGGTCAATTTGGAGACTTGTTGAGCACATCTATGCTCATGGTTTTATGTGCATGCTAGATGCATAGTTATGTGATATGTGGTTCACATGGTTTCTTCCCCAATGAGGCATTTGTGATATGAGTTATGCATATGGGTATGGAGGTGTGATCCTATTGGTGATAAAGTATTATTTCTAGTCTCTTGCTACATTGCTAGTCTCTTAGATTGCCAGCATGGTGTCTTCTCGATTTGATGTCACTCACTTTCCAAGATGTAAAGCTTAGATGTGGCATACATTAATTCATGCAAGGTTACACATGTATGTGCATAGAGATGCACAGAGGCCTCACGACATGCCCGACCAAGTATGGATGGATATGGATGCATTGGACAACTCCATTATCCAATTACAACTTGTGGATTCTATATATGAGTCTATGATCTATGAGGAGATGAGTAGTGCATTATTGCAGGGACTACATGATATGTATGAGATTCCATTGACTCATGTGAGACATAGATCACATCAATGACTTTGATGTTGGCATTATGGCCGTGAGGGCCATACTCGATGATGTTGCTTTAGGCAGATGCGATGACAAAGTCCGAGATATGCATGTGATGCAGGTCAGGTAGTGGTTTTAGGAGTCTATGGCAGTTGATTATGATAGTGATGGTGATATCACTTTCTCCTATTGTTCATCTAAGGATTCATCTTGTTAATTGGATATCATACATATAGCTTGGTTGCTTGATGCATTAGCCAATTTTCATGTTACTCCATATCATGAGTGGTTTTGTTGATCCTCACATAGGTCATGGACATGTGCACATGCCTGATGGTATGACATATGACATTGAGGGTGCAAGAGATGTATGCCTTATGCTACCTAGTGGAGGATCACTTGTACTCAGACATGTACGTTATGTGCCTTTATTCACTATGAGATTGATTTTAGTTAGCCAATTACAAGAGAGAAGATGTTATGCATTCCTTAGTGAACTTCATTTTCAGTTGTAGTTGGGACAACTTATGCTTGTCAAAGGTGCTAGGATTGGGCACCTATATCCACTGCAGGTACTCTATGAGAGACATTCTCCTCTTAGTGGGAATTCAACATTATGTGTGGTGTGAGACTCTTCATGTCTCACTTTTTCTACCTACAGATAGGTCTATTGACATTCATGATGCACATGCATGGTAGGATTCAGATGCCAGATGGATGCACATGTAGAGCATGCTTTGGATGCTTGCAATGCTTATGTAAAGCATGATTTTTTTTATCATATAGATGCTCACATGGAGCACAATTTCGATGATGTCTTGGATGCTTTAGGTCATGATATGGATGCTCATGTAGATCATTATGATGATACTCAGTTAGAGTGTGGTTTTCATTAGTTTGACCTTGGTGTTGATGTCGTGTAGTTAGCTCATGTGGAGCATGATGATACACTTGGTGTGGTAGAATAGGATAGCTCTTATAATAGAGAGTGTTCGATAGAGCATATTAACTCCCAAGATGCACAACTAGATACATCCTTGGTTGATAGGATGGCTGATTTGGATGCTGATAAGTTAAGAGTTATGTAGTCATTCTTTGATTCACTCATGCCAGATGTTGACATAGATATGTTGGGACATGTTGGTCTTGATGATGGTGCTTTGCATGCCTTGGATACATGCATGGCTGACATGCTTAGGTTAGCTAGGATAGCACATGTTTCACCAACATTTAAGAGTCTATTGTGGGAGATGTCATGCTCGAGATTAGACATTGCAATTGCTATTGGAGCATTTATACTTGTAGTTGTCAGTCATTTGATGATTGACATAGGCATAGAGTGAGTGGGAGCTTTTTAAGAACTTCATCACTTCTTGCATCAGTCAAATGTGAGCTCCATTGTTATCGATATGAGTCTAGAGAAGTTTGAGGTGCATGGATACACCTTGTTTGAGACAATTGGTGTAAGTTGATTGGTATGGGTTGAGATCCAAAATCTTCTTATACATTATTGTATAGTTCTAAATCATTCTTTGTATGTGTTATCACTTATTATCACATTGACCCTTAAGTGGGAGATTGTTAGAGATGTAAGGGTCATGTGACCTTACCCCTATATTCATATATATATATATATATATATATATATATATATATATATATATATATATATATATATATATATATATATATATATATATATATATATATATATATATACACACACATCATTTATAGAGAATTGCCTAATAGAGATCATTATGTGGGTTTTGAGGCTCCCATGCATGTGTACACATCTCTTCTCTCCTCTCTCTCCCTCCATCTCCTCCTTGCTCCTCTGGTTCAGCACACCAAAGCTCTTCATATATACCAGAGAAAAATAATGTAGAAAAAAGGAGGAATATAACCAGTGTGTAAGTAGCTAGGTCAATGCTTAATGAAAATAAGTTGCCTAATTATATATGAGTAGAGGTAGTATCCATGACCAGTTATCTTATCAATAGGTTACCTTCAAATTTCTTGGAAGGAATGACACCCTATGAAGCTTGGAATGGAAGATGAACAATCTTGGATCATTGTGGGATATTTGGATGAATTGCATATGCACACATACCTTCACAAATAAGAGGGAAGCTTGAACCCAAGGTAGAGAAATGTGTATTCATAGGCTAGTAACTAAATCAAAAGGGTCATAGACTATATAATCCTAGCATTAAAGGATTCATAGTAAGTCAAGATGTAGAATTTGATGAGAAGAAATCTTGGTTTGAAGATGATTGTAGGAAAATCAACTTGCCTTATGACTTAGAAGATGATTTTCCAACACTATCAAGCAAAGTTCCACACACACTTGAAGAATTAAGTGAGTCAGAGGAAGAATAGAAGGAACATAGAAGGGAGATAAGGTCTTGGAACTCCAAAGGTAAAGCGAAAGTGCAAGAATTAAGAAATGTAGCATAATCATCCCAACAAACAATCTAAAGATCTCCAAGGGAAAAGGTGAAGCCAAAAAGGTATGGATATGATAGTTCATTGGTCAGTAAGCATTCTATATACATGGCTCATGACAATAAATTTAAAGAGCCCTCATCATATGAGGAAGCCAAGGAGAAAACAAAATGAAAGCATGCCATGGAGGAAGACATTGAATCACATAAAGAGAACAACACTTAGGACTTAATGCCCAAGATCTTAACCAAGAAGATCATTGGATCCAGATGGGTCTACAAGGTTAAAATGAACTCTGATGGAACCATAAACAGGTAAAAGGCTAGGTTAGTAACCAAGGGATATGCTTAGAGTCAAGGTATTGATTATGAGGAGACCTCTCCTATAGCAAAGATGGCCTACAATTCGAATAGTCATGAATATTGCAACTGCCAAGAACAGGAAGATATACGAGATGGATGCCAAGAATTCTTTCTTAAATGAATGGATCTCAAAGGAGGTATATATGGCTCAACGTCTTAGTTTTGAAGACTCACAATATCTTGAATATGTTTGCAGATTATGAAGAGCATTATATGGGATAAAGTAAGCTCTAAGATCTTGGAATCATAGACTAAATACTTATCTTCAAGATAAAGGGTTTATGGTGAGCAAGGTAGATCTTTCTTTATTAATTAAACGATCACATGGAAAATTCACATATCTTTTTGTATATATAGATGATATTACTTTAGTAGGTCATGATGTTGAAGGCATAACAAGAATCAAACATCAAATGAAGGAAGATCTCAAGACAAGTGATTTAGGAAAGCTAACATACTTCCTTGGATTGGAAGTCTTGTATACAGAGCTTGGTACCTTACTCAAAGAAAGTACATTAAAGACATGGTTACAAAGTTCAAGATGGAAAATGCAAAGGTTTCACGTACATGTGTGAATGTGAATTCCAAATTGAGTGCTCATGAAGGAGAACTCATTGAAAATGTGGCTGGATATCAAAGCCTAGTGGTAGTGTCAATTATGCTACTCTCACAAGAGTGGGTGTCAGATATAGTGTGATTGTTTCGAGTTAGTTTATGCACTCAACTTGGAAGCCACACATGGAGGCATCCAAAGGATACTCAAGTATCTCAAAGGTTCAATAAATGAAGACTATTCTATTCATATACATCTGATATGGATGTTAAAATTGTTTTTGATGAGAATTGGGAAAGATCAAGAGATGATAGGAGAAGTATCTCTACTTATCTTTCATTCTCATTTTCTAAAATAATTTCTTGGTCATGAAAGAAGCAACCTACTGTTGCTCTCTCATCTACAAAAGCTGAATATAGAGAATTGGCTAATGCTACTCAAGAAGCTATGTGGATGAAGACATTAATGCTGATGTTAGAACCAAGAATTCAACTCCTCACATGTTTGGTGATAACATGAGCTACCTCTTTACCATGCAAGGTCCCACACACATTGAGGTCCATTATCACTTTGTTAGGGAGAAGCTCATAAGAAAAGAAATTAAGCTTTCATATATCTCAACTTACTTTGTTAGGGAAAAGATCACAAGCAAAGACATTAAGGTTTAGTGACATGATCACTAAAGCTTTGGATGGAGTAAAGCTAAGCTGATTCAAATCAATGATTAGACTTAAGAGATTGCAAAGGAATGAAGAATCAAGCATATTAGGCTTGAGGGGGAGCTATTGGTACATATGGCAAGCCTAAGAGCTTAACCAAATCACTAAACTACTTGGCTCTTTAAAAATGAAATGTGTGTATATACATTTATTCTTAGTTCATACCTAAGATAACTCTTAATATATTTTTAGCTATTGTAAAAGGATTTAATGACTTAAAGAAGAGACTCAAGTTAAGCCTAAAAGGAGAAAAAAGCCAAAGGTCACATTTCAATACAAAATTCAAAAATTTAGCTCAAATGTTGATTGGAATCTTTGGTAGATTTGTCAACACCTAACAATTACAATCATACAAGAAAACTTATATATACTTGAGTGAAGAAGTCATAGGGTGTGACTGAGTTCTCACTAACTTATTGAGTTTTCATTGTACTTATATCATAGTTATTGAAGTCCTCCAACATTTGCAAGCATTGTATTCTACATACCAATACATTTAATTGAGTTTTCATCTTCACTTTGAGTTATTGTGTATTCTTGTTTGTGTATTGCTCAAGGGTGCTAACTTCTGAGAGTCATTGAAGTGTAGATGTGGTCTCATTTTCATATCCAATTCTTGGATCATAAAGGTAACACCATTATGAGCTATGTATACAAGTATTTGATCATTTAGTCCTTGATCATGCTTAATCCATGTTGATATATTTAGGTAGTGATGTGTGTGAACACTCTAGGACCACCGGGGCACTTTTTCCCTCTTTAGGAGGTTTTTTCCCCCCAGCTTGTATATACGCCTATTGCCCTAATGGGCTACTTATCTTTGTACATTCTCTAGTAATACATTCAATATTGTGTGTTGTGCTCCAAGCTTCTTGTTCTTCCTTGTGCTGTTCGTGTGCTTCCGCACACATCTATCTCCAACAATTGGTATCAGAGTAGGTCCTCGCTTCATCTAGGGTGCCGTCGACACTCCTCTGTCTGCAGTCTCAGATTTGCACGAAATTTGGTGAGCATACTCAAGGTCTTTCAGAGCTCAAAACCGCTTCGCTTTTTGGTGCGAAAATCGCGGTCTGAGCTCGTTTCCGCCTCCGAACACACTATTGCAACGCTTATGCAGGCTATTTTGTCTTTTTGTGCCAAAGGTATATACCAATTTCTGTTCGCCAGTATAAGCATCTCAAAGTCTGCTACAGGTCTAGCAGAATTCGTTTGGGCAGTTCTGTTCAACTTTTTGAGATACAGTCAATTTTCTGCATCAAGGTATTTTAGCCACCGGCCATGGCTGAAAGCAGTGATGTATTTCGTATGCTGGCTGTTGAGGATAAGTTGGATGGTACCAACTACCCATTATGGGCTTATATGATGCGACATGTATTGGTTGCAAAAGGATTGTGGAACATTGTGTAGGGTGTTGAAAGACGTCTTGTTACACTTGTAACAACAGGTACTGCAAATACAGGTGCTGGAGCTGATGAAGATGGTGTCAAAGATGATATTGTGCAGATTCCTGTTAGTGCTGCTGTTTCTGTTGCACCTACTGCAGAGCAGATTTGTTGGGATGGTAGAGATGCCCAGGCACATGCATTGATAGCTTTGTCTGTCAAACGTGCCATTATTCCTCATATTCGCTCTTGCAGAACAGCTAAGGATGCTTGGGATACAGTTACCACATTATACCAAGCTAGGAATGAGGCTCCTGTTGCTTACCTCCGAAAACAGTTGGAGAGTGAGCACATGAATGAAGGTGATTCTATGGACAGTTTCCTAACAAAGATCAAAGACTTGAAGGAATAGTTGATTTCTGCTGATGAGGTTATACCAGATAGCTCACTTGTGCAGACCATTCTGAGTGGTCTTCCTGATTCATATCAGAGTTTTGCTTCTACTCTTCGGTTGATGATGAAAGGCAATCCAAATGTCTTGTCATTTGAGGAGTTAGTCTCTGTTCTGTTGCAAGAAGATCAGTCTAGGCAGAACAGGTCCATTATGCGTGTTGCAGATCAAGCTTTCCTGGCTAGTTAGAAGGGCAAAGCAAAATGGAGTTCTTCTACTAGTAAGCAGAAATCTGCAAATGCTGCACATTCGAAGAACCAAGACAAAGATGAGAAAAAATCAGAAAAGTAGAAATTGTTTTGTAAGTACTATAAAGGGAATGATCATATCATAAAGAACTGTCCAAAATTGGTTGCAAAAGAGGCAAAGAAGAAAGAGGCTGGAATGGTTGTTGCAGAAGCCTCTACACCAAAAACGGAGTCTGCTAATCTTGTGCACGAAGAAGAATGGGCGTTCACTACTGTTTGCAGTTTTGACCCATCTTCTTATGAGCAGTGCATGTTTGCAGTAGACTCAGATGTTTGGTACTTTGACAGTGGGGCGACCAAACATATTACCTCGCAGCGCAGTTTCTTCTCTTCACTCGAGCCTGCCCCTACAGGGAATACTATTACATGCGGTAACAACTCCTCTTATCCTGTTATGGGAGTTGGTAAGATCATTTTGACTACTGCTGATGGTAATTCTTTCACTTTGTCAGATGCTTTATTTGTGCCAGGGATCAAGAAGAACCTATTATCAGTTTCTGCATTAGCCAAGATTGGCTTGGTTGTGAAATTTGTTGATGACAGGTGTATAGTTCATGATCTGTCAAATGGCGATGTGATTATTGCTTCTGGCATTTTATGTCGTGGGCTGTATAAGCTCATAGACTATGAAAGATCTGAAAGTGATTTGGCATATGTAGTAAATGATTCTCAGGCTATGTCAGATGCAAAGCTTTGGCATGCACGCTTTGGTCATCTGAATTTTGCTAGTTTGCTACGCCTGCAGAAATCTGAAATGGTGTCCTCTTTGCCCAAACTTGAGGCACCTGGAAAACATGTTTGTGAAGGCTGTATTTTGGGAAAAATGCAGCGTTCCTCCTTTCCAAAAGATGGTTGAGTTCGGGCTACACAAAAATTGCAGCTTGTACATAGTGATGTATGTGGTCCTATGCAGACACCCTCGTTTGGAAATTACCTTTACTTTGTGACTTTCATTAATGATTTTTCCAGAGGTTATGAACATAGAAAACACACAGAAGAATAGAGACAGCAAGAGATGAGATTGAACGCAGTATTGGGTACAATCTCCCCCCATGCACTCTGTTTCGACAGTCCACAGAGTGCATGTATTTATAGGACTTTTTGATTACGTCGAAAAGAGTGGTTACATGAGAGCGGCTTCAAAAAGCAAGCGTAAAACTAAAAGTTGGTAACTTTTACAGAAAGCCATTGCTTTCAATAACAGAAACTACGGTCTACAACGACCCTTATTCTAACCATTACTTTTCTAACTGTTTCTAACAATAGAACCTTCTACGCGGGTTTATTTACAAGCTAAATAATAATTCTTCAGATTATTGATGTCCGCCCTTTCATGCCTTGCACGCTCCTCACGAACCTTCATCTGCTATATCGAAAACATCAAAAACACATTAATACATTAATAATTTAACACTCCAACAATGCATTGTTCAACATATTCCATAATTCATAACATGCCCCTCAGTTGAAAAGCCAACTGACCTCAGTTGTTAAAATAATAAACATGGATAGCCAATCTCATGTTCCATCACTGAACAAAAAAAAAAGCATGTTCCATGTAAAAACACATGCATGGAAATGTTCATGGAGTCATTAAATTATTAAGATTAACCATGCGATGCTTGACATAGTCTAGGGTCCATGAATATGAAAAGAACAAAACCTTCTTGCTACAGACTTTCTTTGCTCTCAACCTTAATTTCTTGAACCTAATTCTCACCCATGCAACTTATCTTGGACCCTCAAGCTAGTGCTTTCCTCTCGAGATATACCCTCAGGAAATGTACCTTAGCAGAATGTACCTTGATGTACCCTGATAGGATGTACCCTGATAGGATGTACCCTGTCTGGATGTACCCTGATGTAACCTGAGAAGTGTACCCTGACAAGATGTACCCTGAGACGTGCTGCGTCGCGTCGCACCGTGCCGCCTTGAAAAGTAAGAAAAACTGCAAGTTATATTAAATTTAAGAGGAGAGAACTTGAGTGACAACTCCAAGAAAGAGTGTAGTGGTAAAAGTACTTCCCTTGAAATGTACATTCTCTAGTAATACATTCAGTATTGTGTGTTGTGCTCCAAGCTTCTTCTTCTTCCTTGTGCTGTTCGTGTGCTTCCGCAGACATCTATCTCCAACAATCCACACTTAGGATCAAGTCTAGATCCGATGGACCACATCAAAATAGACCCTTCCCTAAGTAAGAAGACGACTTCTGTTTTTAGAGCTTGATTTAGGTTGATCCTCACAAAGCATCAATCCCAAATCCAATGACTTAAAAGTAAGATTCATAACTATCCATCTATGGTCTAATCTAGACCTCATTTGAATTCAGAGTTAGGAACCTACCAATGTCCAACATTCTCACATGGCTTCTCCTCATAATTGGGGCCTTACAAAATAGAGTGTTATGGAACAATGGTGGTGCTACATAAGGGTGAGGCATTGAAGGTATCTAACACCCCTCGCCCCCAGTGTCCACCCAAAGCTCTGAACTACCTCCTTGGCATGATGCCAAGTGTTACATGAGGGTGGAGCATTGACTAGGTCTGACACCCCCCCCCCCCCCCCCGTTAATGTCCACCCAAAGGTTAACTATCTCCTTCACCCAATGCCAAGTCTTTGAAGATGTATTTAAAGTAGATCCCTTATAAGCACTTTGGTGAAGGTACTTGCTGCATTCTTCATGGTTGGATGGTAGACTATTTCCACCATCCTTCTCAAGTATACCTGCTTGCTAACTCTTGGATGGCCTTCATGAGGTCTATTCCCAAGCCTTTTCAAAAGTATGACTGCAAAGTGATATGTTGCATGGAACTCCATAAGTATATAAGACTACCAAAGACCTTCATGTAGCTTCCAATGTCTATCTATTGGTAGAATGATCTTAGGGCTTGTTTCATCACATAAGATGCCTTCTTCACCTTACAAAATATTTACTTTGAATGTGGAGCCTCAAAACCTAGTGGTTGAGACACATATACCTCCTCCTTGAGCTCAACATTCACGTTGGCCGGATCTTGAAGACGCATGTACACAGAGGATAGTACAAAAAAAAATTCTCACAAAAGCATAAATAGAATAGAAAGAGACAAGAGAATTGACACTAGATTGGGTACGATATTCCCCCACATACTCTGATGGATGAGTCTATCAGAACATGTGTATTTATAGGTATTCTTCATTACAGCCCGAATAGAAGATACATGAGGGTGGTGCTTCACAAAGCATGCATTTGCAAAAATCTACTTTATTTACAAAATCATCACTTTTCAAGCAATCTACTATTTTTACAAAAACATCACTTTGTAAAGCGATCTATTATTTTTACAAAAAATAACTAAAATACTATCTTATAAATATTATTCTAAATATATTCAAAAATATAGGAATAATTCCGTGCGTATTCACACCCTCATGAGTCTTCACCTGCTAAATCAAAACACAAATCACATTAAAACCATGAAGACATTAAAATCCATATAACATTCCATTATTCCATAAAGTATAACATGCCTCCAAGTTGACGAGCAACTGACCTAAGTTGATAAGAATAAAATAGACATGGATGGCAAGTCACATGTCCCATCAATGAACAATCATAAGCATGTTCCTTGTAAAAACACATGCGTGGAATTGGAAAATTGGAATTTAATGTGACTATGAATGATATGCAAAAATCAAATGATCATAGTGTGGATTTAGTGATGTTTTATGAATCCATTGAGATTCTTCAAGTGAGTGATTTTTATATTTAACTCAATATCTATTATATTGGTTACCTATGCGTGTAGTGGTAACATCATAATCAAGTATTTTTTCTGGAACTAAAATTTCAGCATACTCTTCAAGTAAATGAGGATCATCTAAAATAGGAGTGAGTGGTAAAGTTCCTTCAAAATATTTCAATGAACTAATATGAAAAGAATTATGTATATTCCAATGAGAAGGTATGTCTAGTCTAAAAGCATTCTCATTAATTTTCTGAATAATATGGAAAGGTCCATAATAACATGGTGCAAGTTTAACCTTAGGATGTTGTGAAATATTTTTCAAATGTCTTTTAATTATTCATAACCATACAAGTCATTTTCATTAAATTGTTTAACTACTCGTTTCTTATTAACATTACACATGTAACATTCTTGACTCTTCTTTATGTGCTCATGAACCTCATGATGTGTAGGAATATGATCTTGTGCAAAAGAATCAACCATAGGTATATCAGTTTGAGTGAGAGTCAAGGGAGTGGGAAGCTTTTTACCATAAACAATTTCATACGGTGCACGTCGAGTAGTGGTATGTGTTGTGTTATTATATGCAAACTATAATAAAGGAATTTTTCTCATCCCAATTACTTGGATTATCTAAAGAATAACAACATAATAAATCTAAAATAGTACTATTTGTAGCTTCACTTTGCCCATTACTTTCAGGATGAAATGCAGAGCTAAAGTCTATTTTAGAACCTAAATTTTGAAATAATGCAACCCAAAAGTGATTACAAAAATGAACATCTTGATCTGAAGGAATAACTTTTGGAAAACCATGATGCAAAAAAATACATTCAATAAATAACTTAGCAGCTTGAGGTGCATAAAGAGTCTTTTTACAACGAATGAAAATATGCCTGTTTGCGAAACCTATCAACAATTGTCCAAATCATATCATTATGAGATGAAGTTGTAGGAAGACTAGTCATAAAATCCATAGAAATTTGTTCCCATGGTCCGTTGGGTATGAGAAGTGGCATTAATAATCCAAATGCTTTTTCGTGATGTCTTTTCACATGTTGACACACGATGCAATGGAAAACATACTGTGCAATATCCTTTTCCATATTTGGCCAAAAGAAAAATTCTTTACACATAGAAATAGTACTTGTATGCCCCTATGACCCATATATGGTGGCTCATGCATCTCTTTCATAACAAATTCTTTAAAACCTTGTGTGATGCATAACTTGTTTTGGAAATACAAGAATCCATTATGAAAAGTGTAGTGATCCTCATTAGATGGTTTAGAATTATTGAAAGAATTCCATGTTTGTGAAATATATAAATTCGATGCGTAAATCATGTCATGAAATGAATGTATATAAACAACAAAAATATTATTGATTGAAACAATTTTGTTTGTGGGGATGGGAAACGACTAAGGGCATCAACTACAACATTAGCTTTGCTAGGTTGATATTGAATCATAGGATGAAAATTTTGTATGAATGAAGCCCATTTAATGTGTCTATGAGAAATCAATGGTTGATTTAATAAATGTTTAATAGCCTATTTGTCTTTTTTGATTAAGACTTTAGAATAGATAAGGTAATGTTTCCAAATTTTTAAAGCATGCACAATAGCCAAAAGTTCCTTATCATATGCATTGTAATTCTTTTCAGAAGGTTTAAGTTTCCTACTTTCAAATGCAATGGGATGATCATTTTGCATTAATATAGCACCTATACCTAAATCACTAGCATCTATAACTACATGGCAAGGTTGTGCAAAATCTGGTAATTCCAAAAATAGGTGCATGAGAAAGTGCATGTTTGAGTTTTTCAAAAGATTGTTGTTGTGCTAATCCCCATGCAGATTTAAATTTTTCTTCAATAATAATGTGAGTGGAAGTGCTAAATAAGAAAAACCTTTCACAAACTTCCTATAAAAACTAGCTAAGCCTAGAAAAGAGCGTACATAATTCATAGATTGAGGTACAAACCATTCTTCAATTACTTTAATTTTATTTATATCTACATGAACACCTTGACTAGAAACAATATGGCTTAAATACTCTAATTCTTTTTGAAAGAAATAACTCTTTTTAGGATTGACATAAAGTTTGTTTTTGCATAACAAATTAAAAATAGTTGCTAAATGATTTTCATGGTCATTTTCATTCTCATTATACACAAGTATATCATCAAAGAAAACAAGAACAAAAGCTTGGTAATCAAGAAAAATGTTATTGATCATATCTGCAAATGTAGCAAGTGCATTGGTGAGTCCAAAAAGCATTACCATGAAATCAAAGTGACCAGTTTGAGTTCAGAAGGCATTCTTATAAATGTCATTTTGTGTCATTCATATCTGATGATACCCAGATTTAAGATCAATTTTGCTAAAGACACGTGCTCCATGAAATTTATATAGCAAATCATCTATCCTAAGAATATGATTTTTAATAGTGATCTTATTGATAGCTTTATAGTCACTACACATCCTATAAGTCTTGTTCTTCTTTCCCACTAAGAGAATAGGTGCTCCAAAGGGAGATGAAATAGGCCTTATAAGTCCTCTGTGGAGTAGATCTTTAACTTGATTAGCTATTTATTGTTGATGTAAAGGTCCATGCCTATGAGGTGATTTATGGGGAGGAGAACTACTAGGAATTAAGTCTATACAATGGTCAAGAGATCCCTTAAAAGAGGTAGTTTAGAAGGAAAATCAGCCATAAAGCAATCTTGATAGGAATCCATAAATGATTCATGTGCATTAGAAAGTGTATGTGTGTAATCAACTATGTTATTGACAAAAATAATACATGATTTGTAGCCTTTCCTAAATGCAATCGGAGAGAAATTGGATTTAGGAGGCCACCGAAAAGTAGGTGGGCATTGAAAACTAGGGGAAGAGAAAGTAGTGAAAGGACGCTTGAAAGGAAAAGTGGGCTTGATTGGTGGTTGTCATTGACGCATTTGTTGTAAGCGAATGGACTTCATGATGGATTGAAACTCCTTCTCAGCATCATGTGCATAAGAAATAGCTTTATAGAGGGTCATAAGACGTAGTGTGTTGAGCTTAGCTTGGATTCCCATCTCCAAACCATCTTCATGCTTACGTTGCAAGGTACCTTCAAGAATCGTTTCAAGCAAACAAATACGTAATTGTCATTGCCAAAAACGTTCAGTGTAGGTAGACATGATATCTCCTTCTTTCCATCCAAAGGTTGTCAATGATCGATTGAGTATGTAAGTGGAACTAAGGAGGAAGGAAGGAATCCTTGATCTTTTCTTGAAATGCAACCCATGTGGTGGGGTGATCGGTGCTATGCCACAAAGCATTCCACCATAATTGGGCTTTACCCACCAAATAATTAGTAACAAATTTCACATTTTCAATTTCAAAATACGATTCATAAAAAAAAAAAAATCAAATTGGGATAGCGATGAAAGAACAAATTGGCCATCCTTTTGCCCATTGAAAATTGGCACCAATCTTGGACTACATGCCTTGTTCTTGAGCATTGATAGTGGCCTTCACCACCCTAACCCTGGGTATGGGTGATGTACCAAAATCCTCGATATTTGGGGTAGGGTCCATGGCCTTATAGAGAACCAAAACCTAGGACTAAGCATGTAAAAAAGATTTTAACAATAGTGTATATATATAAAATAATAATATAGTAATAAATAAATTAATTAAATGAGAGCTTTTGATAAATAGATAAATAAATAAAGGAAAGAGAGTGTTGAATAAATAAATAAATAAGATGAATAGAGTGTTAAAAGTTATATTAAATATTAATTAAAAGGAGTTTGTTTCTAGTCTCACAAAAGCATAAACAAAATAGAAAGAGACAAGAGAATTAACACCATATTGGGCTCAATCTCCCCCCACATAATCTGATGGATGAGTCTATTAGAGCATGTGTATTTATAGGTATTTTTCATTATGTCCCGAATAGAAGATACATGAGGGTGGCGCTTCAAAAAGTGTGCATTTACAAAAATATGCTTTATTTACAAAAATTTCACTTTTCAAGCAATCTAATATTTTTACAAAAACATCACTTTCTAAAGTGATCTACTATTTTTACAAAAAATAACTAAAATACTATCTTCTAAATATTATTCTAAATATCTTCAAAAATATCTGAATAAGTCCATGCACATTCACACCGTCATGAGTCTTCACCTGCTAAATCAAAACACAAATCACATAAAAACCATCACGACATTAAAATCCATATAACATTCCATTATTCCATAAAGTATAACAATTCAAAAGTTCTCATTAAACATCTAACACAGAAACACTCCACTTCATATGAGCTGCTAGCATTACTATGATGCAAATAGTGATCATTAGAGAAACAATGTCTTAAGAACCAAAAACCTTCACTAGTTAAAGTCCTTTTGCTACCAATGTATCTTCATAGCATTCCAAGATTCCTTCTAACATGTCCTTCATCTGCCAGGCGATGCTAAATCTCCATTTGCAATTATTGGCTTCATTACTTCCTTCATAATCTCAACCATCATGGCTATACTGGCCATATGCGAGCAGAAGTCCACCTTTGGTCCTCTATTCTATGTGAGCTTCTTGTTCCTTCTGCCTTCTCTTCAATAGTCATTGGCATAGGATTACTTTGACCATGGAGTTGCTCCACCCATTGCACTGTCAATGATTCAGTTTGAGTGATTTCAAGTTGGTAGACTCTTTTCTCACCATTTGATGATGATGCTTCCTCCTATTCATAGTTAGAGATGACTCTTGGGCTAGGTACATAGTGAATTACTCCTTTGCTTGATGATAAAGTGGAAGAGCCTTCCTTTTCCTCCACTATGTGTGATTGATCCATAGAGGCCACATCGTGAATCCTTTTGATCTTCTTTGCCTCATGGTCTTATAATATGAAAACCCTTTGCTTTTCACTATGACCTAAGAAGATGCATCTCTTGCTTTTTGGTGAAACTTCTTCTTACTACTCCTCTTCCTCTTCTTTTCACTTTCATCTTTGGTTGAGGAACCACATTTGCCTAATGCATTTGTGGTGTAGCATCTCCATTGATACTTCTTCCTTGGGCTTTGAGCTGCAAATCCTCTTCCCTTGTTAGTGAGTAGAACTCCTCAAATATCAAAGTTTAAAGTCTCACTTAAGTGTTGAGAGTAGTTAACCTTCCATCACAGTTTTGTGGAAAATCTTGGAGATGCCTTTGAGCTAACCCCTTGCAATTATTCTCTATATCTTCTTGAGCCATTCCATCACATGGATTCTTGATCTGAGTAATGGATGCCTTAACCTTCTTTGCTTCTGCAAACTTCTCTACTTCCAGTTGCTTTTCTATATTTTTAATGCATGTTTGGTTTCTTACCTCATAGTGATGACTCAAAATACTCCATGCCTCACTTGGATGTATGTTGAATACGAGGTAGAATAGAGTCCACACAATTTTTTACTATAGCATATAGTGCATTTGCATTCCTTATCTTTCGAGCTTCTAGAAGATTTGTTTCTAGGAGAATCACCATACTCAAATCCAATGGGTGGAAGGTAGGTTGTGGCTCTTGCTCACTTCCCATCACCATATCAAAAAGATCATAAGAATCAAGGATAACTATAATCTTGAACTTCCAAAGAAACTAATTTGTATCATTTACTTGCCTTCACTAAAGGTTGCTGGATGAACCCATAGTTTTTGCATTGCACCAACTCAACTTCCACTTCCATTTCTAGATGATAACACCTTCATAAGGTTGAAGCCTTTGTGTCCCATGAACTTGAATCCTTGAAGCCTTTCCCTCCCAAGAACTATAGCATTGAAGCCTTTAGCTCTTGAGAGCTCTAGCATTGAAGCCTTTGACTCGCACAAGCTATAGTATTGAAGCCTTTGCCTCCCAAGAATGTTGACCTTTGCCTCTCACAAACTTTGGAATTGAAGCATTTGACTCTCACAAGCTTGAATGTTGAAGCCTCTAGAGTTGAATCCTTGGCCTTCATGACCTTTGCAATCTTCTATACCTTCCTTAACTCTAATACCATGTAAAAAACAAAATAATGAATAGTGACAAACTATTGGTGCAACTCCAATACCGTGTAGGAGGTACCACAACTCATGTATAGGATTAAGGTTAGAGAGAAAGAGAGATATTGCTACTCATGGGAATAACACAAGAGATGTGGTTATAATGGGAGGTGCACACCAAATGAGTAGGAGATGAACTCAACTCAATTCAACACAAACTCAAAACTCTAATACAATTCAACTTAAATACTACACAAGATATAGATGATTCTATATACATGCACCCCCTATATGGAGCTTAGATGGTGATTTAGATAGAATCTAGGTGAAGAGCTATAGGCAAAAACAATGGGTACTAAGATGGATACCCTAATGGTTGCAAACACTACAAACTATGATCCTACATGTAGAGGGGACCATCCTTATAAGGTCCTCCAATCCTAAGTTGGCCTACCCATGTTCTAGGGCCATAGCTTGATCCATGCCAAAAATAATCTCCACCATTGATCTATGGGGTAAATACAATGGTAGGGAGGTGGGAAAAACAACCATTTGTTTGTAGCCCTTGATCTTGCTTAATCCACAGTTAGGATCAAGCCTAGATCCAATGGCCCACATCAAATAGAACCTTCCCCGAGTAAGAAAGATACTTTTTTTTGTAGCCCTTGATTTAGGTCAATCCTCACATAGGATCAATCCCTAATCCCGAAGTAATGTTCCCAACTATCCATCTACAATATATTGTAGACCTCATCTGACCTCAGAGTCAAGAACCTACCAATGCCCAACACTCTCACATGGCTTCTCCTCATAATGGGGGCCTTACAAAATAAAGTGTCATGGAAAAATGGTGGTGCTACATAAGGGTGAGGCATTGAGCATATCTAACAAAGGGTTCTACAAGTTTGGATACCAAAGCGATCAATGAGGGCAGAGCCTAACAACTCAAAAATATGGGTGCCTAAGACCAGTTTGAGATCCCAAAGTTCCCCTCATATGCTCTTAGCTTCTAGGAAACCTCACTTCACCCCTATCCATCCACTTCTAGAAAGATAGTGTTTGTATCTAAAAAATCATGTAATTTTGTTTCTAGCATGACTTGGAAATGGGTACTTGAACAATCCCCGGACCAAACAAGATCACAATCACATAATAACATGTATCAACCAATAACCCTCTCTTGTAGTCCCATAAGGGAACCATTCAATATTAAAAACATTGTAATGTACGTATGCATCATCAAAATCATGCTGAGATCATGCACTATCCCAAGTATGCATATAGGTAGTCTAGTTACTTGCACTAAGCACAAGAATTTTGATGAGCACTACCACATAACACATGGATACAAGGGAAGCATATTGGTATTGGAAAGGGATTGAGGTAGGATCTTGGGTTTCTTTGACAATACTATTGTGTTCTTCCTTGTCATAGTGGATTTACAAAGTGTTTACAAGTACTACTCAATAATGGAAGATGTAGGCTCTAGCTCCGTACAAACTGACATTAATACTATACCCATTGAGAAGCACTATGCAAAAATTCCTCCCCAATTCCAAAAATTTCAGGGTTCCATTCCCATTTAATGCCCTCCATTAGGATAGACCAAGAGAGTTCGTGCACACTCTTAATGGTTTAACAAGTTGTTCGGATCCCTTGTCGATGCCCACGGAAGACATGCATCACTATAAACAAGGTGCAGTTTGTGGGTAGCTTGAATATGAATCATCTTGTGGGAAGGAGGAATGCTACATTTTTTCCAAAATAAAGCCTTTACAGAAATGTTTACCAGGTGCATCAAGTTTAGGAAGATAGGAAACCATTATAAATATTTGTAGGCATAGTAAACTAGCAAAATTTAGATGAGCACAACATGCAAGCCAAAGCTATGCATCTCAGATAAGAGTTAAAGTGCAAGCTCAACAATACCTAGGGCCGGTGGTGAACTTGTTCAATCGTTTTCCCTGTCTATAAGTATCCATTTGCTATACTTTAACTTGGGATAGTTAGATTGAAGTTTCTAGTATCTACTATCAGATTTCGTCAACTTTGGATCAATTAATCGCAAGATATGAATCTCAAAAGTTGACTGTGTCTGCACAACTTCTAGATTCTCAAAAGTTGGGCTTATCCCCCAAACTTTCTAGATCTATTTCTCCTTGTATGGTGCAACTAAAATCATCAAATAACTTGCTTAAGTTAGATATACACTTCAAATAGATGTGTGAAAAATCTCTTTGGTCAATTCATACCAGGTTATGATCTCTGTGCATAACATTGAGAACTTCTCATCCCAAAATAGAAGGTTCTTCACATTCCTTGCAAATAGAAGTTATCTATTTTGATGCAAATATTTGAGTATGATGTTCCAAAGGACTTGATAGTTCCTTATGCACCTTTGGGAAGCTAAGGAATTCTAATAAGCATCCCTAGAGTTATATTGGCTGTTATAGAGAAGATTTGTTGTAGCACAAACTCGTCTCTGGACATTACCCATCACCTCTAACAATGGTATTAGAGCAACTAATCATCATGGGTGATGGATTCCCCTCATCCATTGACAAATTGGATCGAGGAAATTATTTAGTTTGGTCACTCATAATGGAAGCTTATCTTCAAGGGAGGAACCTCTATGGTTACATATCTGGGGATGAGATGATGCCAAGCAAGGGCGAACCAACACAACAAGAAAAGAGAGGTTGAATACATGGTGCTCAAAGGATGCTTTAGCAAGGTCATACATTCTTAACTCTATCTCTCATTTTTTTTACTTCCACACATTAGGAGTTTCAAGACATCACATGAGACATAGAATGCTCTTGAAGCATTCTTCTCATGAAGTACTAAAACAAGGAAGAACCAATTGTGGATGTAATTCACCACATTCAAGAAGATGCCCAAGCAGAGTGTAACTAATTTTCTCACTAAGATAAAGGGCATAACATAACAAATTGGAAGGATTGGAGAAGTCATTGATGAAGAGAAAATAGTAAGATAAGTAATCAATGGAATAAAGGAAAGTGACAAATGGGAAGCTTTCACCACTGTCATGGACCTCTACATTGATATGAAATTTCCTAATTTCAACACCATCATGGAACAATTATTTACACATAAGGCAAAGCGTATGAAGAATGGAGATAACTAAAAAGGTAATGAGTCCTTTGATCTCTCCACATATAAGAGTAAGAACAAAGAAAACAAAGTCAAGAGTAAGAAATCTGATGATGAAGGTAGTACCTCTCAAGCAAACTTTGCTGATAGAGGTAGAGGCTCAAGAGAAAGAGGAAGACGAGGAAGACAAGGCAGGGGAAGAGCCCAAGTCTCATCTCCATCTGCTTCAATAATCCTAGGAAGCAAGGAGGAAAAGGTTATAATAGAGGAGGCTATGGAAGCTCAAGAGGAAGATTCAACAACTTCAATGGATACAATAATAATTCATACAAAAACAATAAGTACCAAGGAGGATACAAAGGAAAGAGAGACTACAACAACTATGTAGATGAACAAACTCAAGGGGACTCACTCCTTCTGATGAATATGACCATGACGGAAGGTAAATCATGTGAACATGTATTTTATATAGATTGAGGTCGCTCAAATAATGTAGCAGGGAATGTAGCTCTACTCTTAGATTTGGAGGATCCGAGGAATAGACATGAAGTCCAAACAGGAGATGAGACAAGGCATCCAGTGAAGATGATAGGTAATGTGAAGATTCCACATTGTAATATGAACTTATTGAGCAAATTATTATATGTGCCAACTATCACCAAAAATCTCATAAGTGTAAGACAAATTGTTGAGAAGGGATTGCCGGTTAGATTCACAAAGAATGGAGCATTTGTTGAAGACCCATACCAAGGATTCAAGAAGATAGCAAGAGGAGAAAAATCAGATAGATATTATTCACATTTGAGCTCCAAGAAACTAGAAACATTGCATTGTTTAATTATGGTAGTCAAACTCTATCAAAGTTGGAAATTTGGCATGAGAGATTAGCTCATGTAGGTGAAAGAGCTCTCAAGAAAATCAATAGGGATTAGAGTGTACTTGGTCTAACAAATATATCAAACAACACATGATTTATAAATGTAGTGCTTGTCAATTTGGTAAGTCACATAGGCAACCCTTCACAAAGAAAGGCTACATACATGGAGACTTATTGGAGCTAGTCCATACAGATGCACGAGGACCTAAAAGGAGCCTTCAATCTCTAGATCTAGGTATTATGTGACATACATTGATGACTGTAGTAGATGGACCATATTATAACTCATGAAGCATAAGGATGAAGTGTTTTCAAGTTTCAAAAAGTATTTAGCTCTTGTTGAGAACCAAATAGGTAAAACTCTAAAGAGACTAAGGTCAGATGGAGGGGGAGAATAATTTTCCCATGACTTTGATTCATATCTCCAAGAGAGATGAATTAAAAGAGAAATCACTACCAAATATACTCTAAAGCAAAATGGATTATAGACAGAAGAAATAGAACAATTGTGGAGGCTGCAAGGTCAATGCTTAATGAAAAGAAACTACCCAGCTATTTGTGGGCAGAGGCAGTATCCACAACCACATACTTGATCAATAGACTCCCATCAAAGGATTTGATGTTATGACACCATATGAAGCATGGAATGAAAGAAGACACAACCTTTATCATTGAAGAATTTTTGGGTGCATAGCATATGCACACATACCTTCACAAATCAGAGGAAAATTAGATCCAAAGGCAAAGAAATGCATCTTCATTGGCTACGACCTAAATCAGAAAGATTTTAGGCTATAAAATACAAGTAATAAGGGATTCATTGTAAGTATAGATGTTGTGTTTGATGGAAACAAATCTTGGTTTGAAGATGATTGGAGGAAAATTAAACTTCCCTATAACGTAGAGGAAGATTTTCCAGCATTATCAAAGAAGAATGACCATACACTTGAAGCATCAAGTGATTCCAATGATGAGGAGAAGACTCCAAGAAGGGGAAACAATTCTTGGAACTCTAAAGGCAAAGCCAAAGTGCAAGAGTTGAGAGATGTAGCAAAATCTTCTCAACAAACCATAAGAAGATCAACTAGAGATAAAAGGAAGCTAGAAAGGTATGGATATGGTCACTAAACATTCAATATATCTAACACATGAGTCAAACTCTGAAGAGCCTAAAATTATGAAGAAGGAAAGAAGAAGCTTGAATAGAAGAATGCCATGGAAGAAGAGATAGAAGCTCTACAAGAGAATCAGACTTGGGAATCGGTACCCAAGACTTCATGTGTGAAATTCACAGGTTCAAGATGGATATATAAGATGAAGAAAAATTCTGATGGTTCAATCAGTAGGTACAAAGCAAGGCTAGTGGCCAAATGATATGCACAAACTCAAGGTATTGATTATGATGGGACATTTTCACGTGTTAGAAAGATGCCTACCATTATGGAAGCAGCCAAGAGAATCCTCAAGTATTTGAAGGGCACAATCAATGAAGGACTAGACTATCCATACACATTTGATATAGATATCAAAATCTTCTCTGATGCAAATTGGGTAGGCTTTAAAGATGATGGGAGAAGCACCTCTGGATATCTTACTTTTGCACGTACAAAGTTGATTTCATGGTCTTCAAAGAACAACCCAGAATTGCTCTTTCATCAACTGAGGCTAACTGCAAAGGACTTGCCAATGCTACACAAGAAGCAATGTGGATCAAAACCCTATATTCTGATTTAGGGCTAAAGACTTGTACTCCTCACCCTTTTGGAAATAATATTAGTTCTTTATACCTTGCAACTAACCCAATCTATCATGTCAAATGCATAGAACTTCATTATCATTATCTTTGGGAAAAGATTACAAGTAAAGGGATTCAACTTTCATTTGTGTCATCTCATCAACAATGTGCATATATGATGACAGAAACATTGGATGGAAGCAAATTAAACATGTTCAAATCAATGATTGGATTGCAGGAGATCTTGAAAGATTGAAGACTAAAACTTCTTGGGCTTGGGGGGGAGCTATTGGTGCATTTAGCAAGCCTAAGAGTTTAGCTAAAGCCTTGAGGACTACACACATATATCTCTCTACATATAGGGACTTACATGTGAGATCATGATTATTGATATTCATTGTATTTACCTTGGATAAATGTAAAAGCTAAAGTAGGAATCTTGTGATATTAGGGAGCCCATTCCACGGCTCTAGTAATAGGAATCTAATTCAAATCATTCTCCAAATGTGGGATCACTTTCAGGTGAGCTATCTACCAAATTCAAATTCAAATATGAGTATAAATACTCATATCTCTTAGTCACGATGTGAGCAATAGATATGAAAGAAATTGAGGTACAACTACAAGTCTACATTCAACTCACATCCTCTAAGTGTAGCCATCTACACTCCCTCTATATCAGATGTGCAATATCATTCATATGTGGATACATGTCATTTAGTAAGTTCTTCTTTGCATTATGCTTTAGTACTCTCATGTACAGAATGAACTGGTAAAGTCGTTTTTTCTCTGTGTGTAAGTATTCATTTTCTATAATTTAACCTAGGATAGTTATATTTTCTAGTATCTACATATCAAATTGCATCAAATTTGGTTAAGTAAACTACAAGATATGAATCTCAAAGTTGACTATGTCTGAAGATCTTGTAGATCCTGAAAAGTTGGGGTGACCCTCAAACTTGCTAGATCTATTTCTCCTTTTATGGTGCAGCTAAAATCATCAAATGAATTTCTTTAGCTAGATATACACTTCACTTAAATATTTGCAAAAGCTCTTTAGTCAATTCATACGAGGTTGTGAGCTTTGTGCATAACATTGAGACCTTCACATCCCAAAATAGAAGGTCCTTCACATTCCTTGCAAATAGAAGTTATTTGTTTTGATGGAAATATTTGAGAATGATGTTCCCAACAACTTTATGGTTACTTATGCACCTTTTGGAACCTAAGGAAGTCTACTAAGCATCCCTGGAGTTATATTGGTTGGTGTAGAGCAGGTTTGTTGCAACATCAACTCATCTTTGGACATTATCCATGACCTCTTCACACATCCTACATTTGTAAAAAGTGCATAGCTGAAAAATAATGTGAGAATATACATATATAATGTGTTATGCTTGTCCTAGATGAAAAAAATGCAAAACAAACGAGAGTAGAAATGCATAAATATCACAAGAAAACTCATCTTAAGTATTGAAAATTTCCATGTGCAGGTCAAATGTGGCTATGGAAATGATTGTTATGTAGCCCTCTTGAGTCTTCAAGTTGATCTCGATCCTCCTTGCATCGAAAATGTGCTTCTATGAGAGTCATTGATAGTGGACATACAACTTTGAAGCCTTTGACAGGTGGGTAGATGCAACCAAATAATGGGTTCCAACTAGTCAACAGATATCATTCTCTAAGAGAGAACTCCATAGCAATTGGAATCACTTCATTGGGCTGAATAATGAAGAAATTACAGCTCTTTTAGTGAATCTAGCTCTTCTTACAGCAAAATGTATGTGAGCAAGGTTTTTATCCCACATATCACATGCACTAGCATGAAAAATGGCTTGAAATAGAGCTCATGAAGAATCCATTCCCACAATAAGAGGAAGGGGAGCTTGATTATGTTAACCTCTTTGAGATAGCCAATGTACGTGGGTGCTATCCATGAGTTTTAGCATCCATTTGCGGGTTGATTCCTTGCTGGAGGCACTCTTCAAACATGCAAGGCCTCCTTGGGGGCCTCAAAAGCTCTCTGAGGGGGCTCTCTCTTCCCCCCTTCTTTTTGCAAAAGACTCCCATCCAATACCCGCTCGAGGATATCACACCGTGCATAGAGAAATGATGAGGGTTATGATGATGTATTAGTTAGAAGAAAGCCGTGCTTCAACTCTCATGAGAAATTCCTCCCAAAATATCTATTTTCTCTAGATACCAACCATTGGAAGCTCCTAAATTCTCTCTTCAAAGCTAGAAAATAAGAATACATGAATGATGTGTGTGTAACTCTCCTCGCATCGTTTATATCCCCTTGTATTCAAAATAGAAATGTTCTGGAATGATCTAGTGTTGATATGTGGCCACCATGCAACACTCATTCCCATTACCATTGAATACCTTGCTGATATATTTAGGTAGTGATGTGTGTGAACACTCTAGGATCGCCAGAGCACTTTTTTCCCTCTTTAGGAGGTTTTTTTCCCTCGGCTTGAATATACGCCTATTGCCCTAACGGGCTACTTATCTTTGTACATTCTCTAGTAATACATTCAATATTGTGTGTTGTGTTCCAAGCTTCTTCTTCTTCCTTGTGCTGTTTGCGTGCTTCTATAGACGTCTAACTCAAAAAATTGGTATCAGAGTAGGTCATCGCTTCATCTAGGGTGCTGTCGACACTCCTTCGTTTGCACTCTCAGAATCGCATGAATTTTGGTGAGCATACTCAGCGTGTTTCCGAGATCAAAACCGCTTCACTTTCTCGTGCAGAAATTGTGATCTGAGCTCATTTCAGCCTCCGAACGCACTATCATAGCGCTTGTGTAGGCTATTTCGTCTTTTTGTGCCAAAGGTATATACATGTTTCGGTCCGCCAATATAAGCGTCTCGAAGTCTGCTACAGGTTTTAGCAGAACTCATCTAGGCAGTTCCGTTCAACTCTTTGAGATACAGTCAATTTTTTGCATCAAGGTATTTTAGTCACCGACCATGGCTGAAAGCAGTGATGTATTCTGTATGTTGGCTGTTGAGGATAAGTTGGATGGTACCAACTACCCATTATGGGCTTATATGATGCGACATGTGTTGGTTGCAAAAGGATTATGGAACATTGTGTAGGGTGTTGAAAGACGTCCTGTTACACCTATAACAATAGGTACTGCAAATACAGGTGCTGGAGCTGATGAAGATGGTGTCGAAGATGATATTGTGCAGATTCTTGTTCGTGCTTCTGTTTCTGCTGCACCTACTGTAGAGTAGATTCGTTGGGATGGTAGAGATGCCCAGGCACATGCATTGATAGCTTTGTTTGTCAAACATGCCATTATTCCTCATATTCGCTCTTGCAAAACTGCTAAGGATGCTTGGGATACACTTACCACATTGTATCAAGCTAGGAATGATGCTCGTGTTGCTTACTTCCGAAAACAGTTGGAGAGTGAGCACATGAATGAAGGTGATTCTATGGACAGTTTCCTAACAAAGATCAAAGACTTGAAGGAACAGCTGATTTATGCTGATGAGGTTATACCAGATAGCTCACTTGTGCAAACTGTTCTAACTGGTCTTCCTGATTCATATCAGAGTTTGCATTAGCCACAATTGGCTTGGTTGTGAAATTTTTTGATGACACGTGTACGATTCATGATCTATCAAATGGCGATGTGATTATTGCTTCTGGCATTTTATGTCGTGGGCTGTATAAGCTCATAGATTATGAAAGATCTGTGAATGATTCGTCATGTGCACTTCATGATTCTCAGGCTATGTCAGATGCAAAGCTTTGGCATGCACGCTTTGGTCATCTGAATTTTGCTAGTTTGCTACGCCTGCAGAAATCTGAAACGGTGTCCTCTTTGCCTAAACTTGAGGCACCTGGAAAACATGTTTGTGAAGGCTGTATTTTGGGAAAAATGCAGCGTTCGTCCTTTCCAAAAGATGGTTCAATTTGATATGAGGCTTGGCATGATCGCAAGCCATCTGTTGCTCATCTGCGTGTTTTTGGTTGTTTGGCATATGCATTAGTGCCTGAACAACATCGCAGAAAATTGGATGATAAGGCAGTAAAATGTATTTTTGTTGGGTACAGTTCTAAAAGTAAAGGCTATCGTCTGTATCATCCATAGACTAAATGAATTCTGGTTAGCCATGATGTTGTTTTTGTGGAAGATGCTATTCAACCATTGCTTTCATGTACTAAGGAGACATCTGTTAGCTCTAAAGTCATGTATGATACTTTGATGCCTCTTTTTACAGGTGGACAGTCTAGTGCTAGTCCTAATGAGGCAACTTCTCAGCCTTTACAGGTTTTGTATGATGATGCAGATCATTCCATTTCTGATGCAGATTTACATGATGCACTTGATGAGAGAGCTGATATTGAACAGGCAAAAACTACGCCAAAATGGTTGGTGCAGACTTTGCGTGACAACAAATTAGATGCACCTTTGTCATATCGTACTCGTTCAGGCTCTCATAGTGCCTCCTTTGCATCAGATTGCTATGCTATGGCTGCATCTAGTCTCTGTGATGAGAATGAGTCTGTTTCTTTTGATGAAGCACAAAATTTAGAAAATTGGATGGTTGCTATGCAATCTGAATATGATGCTATAATGAAGAATGGTACTTGGTGTTTATGTGACTTGCCTCCTAGCAAGAAAGCCATTGGTACTAAGTGGGTATATAAGCTGAAGCATAAACCTGATGGTACAGTTGACAGGTATAAGGCTAGACTTGTTGCAAAGGGTTATGCATAGGAAAGAGGCATTGATTTTTATGAGACCTTTGCACCCACATGTCGTTGACTACTGTTCGGAGCATCTGTGCACTTGCAGCCCATCATGGTTGGAATGTACATCAGTTGGACATTAAAACTGCATTTTTGAATGGTGACTTGCATGAAGAAGTGTATGTTTTTCAGCCCTGTGGCTTTGTGCAGAAACGGCATGAAAACTAGGTGTGCAGGTTAAAGAAGGCATTATATGGTTTAAAGCAAGCACCACGTGCTTGGTATGAGAAGATACATGCATATCTGATTGCACATGGTTTTGAAAACATTCCAATTAAAAGCACCTTATATGTAAAGCGTGCTAATGATGTGCTTCTGATCATTGTTGTCTATGTTGACGACATGCTGCTCACTGGTCCTATTGAGAAGCATATTGCTGATTTCAAGGCTGATTTGCATGCCTCATTTGAGATGTCTGATTTGGGGCATTTGCATCACTATTTGGGCATTCAGTTTATGCAAGTTGATGGTGGAATGGCTTTGTGTCAAACGAAATATATTGACACATTATTGCAGCGTTTTGGCCTTGAAGACTGTAAGCCTATTGCCACTCCTATGGAGACAGGTTTATGATTGAGTCTTCATGATGCTGGAGATGCATTTGATGCTGTTCTCTATCAGCAGGCTGTTGGATGCTTGATTTACTTATGCATTACTCGGCCAGATATTCAGTTTGCTGTCTCACAGATGAGCAGATTTATGCATTGCCCAGGAGTCAAGCATTGGCAGGCGGTTAAGTGCATCTTTCGCTACTTGAGTGGTACTCGGCTACTTGGGTTGTTTTATCCCAAGGGGGGATCACTACCGCCAGATTTGCATGCTTTTTTTGACTTTTGTTGGGCTGGTTGCTATGACACTCTGTTGCAGAGCTGAAAAGAGCACAAAGCAGAGAAAAAGACGGGCCCCAAAATTTTTCCGATTTGGACATCATACTTTTGTATCATAATCATTCTTGTAATATATTTCCCGTTGTAAAGGCACTAGAGGAGTCCTCTAGATGCATACCTGCAGAAGATTAGAGATTTACCCATGTAAAATAGTAGGAAATTAGTCTTTTAGTGAATAAAGTGCCGGTCTCTTGTGTGAAATGACCATTTCTAGGGCACTAGTATATAAGTCAAATGTGACTCTTTGTAAAGAACTTTTTGCCATTGTGAAGAAGGAGCTCTACAGATTTTCGAGTTTGCCTCTTTCATGTTGATTTTGATCTTCATTTCGCTCTTGTATGTGTGTGTTATGCTTGAAATGCATGTGTAAAACTGTTGTCTACCCCTTCCCCTTGGTTTTGAGCTGCTGTAGTGCGTGTGTAAGCTAGGAGGAGTTGTGGCGCGGGTGTTGGTGTCTCCCGTCATTCACTGTTTTTGCCATAACTTGAAGCAGACTGGTCAGAATCGAGTGAAGCCACTGCCGTTGGATGCGTCTCGTCGAGAGCTTCGAAACGAGTACCCTATTGCCTATATTCGGAGTTCTGGGCTGGGAGAAAACTTCAAAATACTAAAAACTGCTGTAAGAGGCTTGCGGCAAACACTTTCAGTATTTCAGTGAGTGTGAGAGGTAGTAGTCTTTTCTCATGCATGCTAGCTAAACCACTTCATTTCCATCACGTGTGCACACGTCTTCATACACTTGGTACGTCGTTCCTTCGGATTGACAATTAGATGTGTGTTAAGTACCCACTATACGCACTTGTGTAGCAATTGAGGTACAGTCTCATTGGCACAAGTCCTTGAGTCTTCTTGGCTCAAGTACACACGTTTTTGGCGCCGTTGCCGGGGAACACTCAACCAAGGTGCCTTCGTGATGGTTATAGATTGAGTGTGATAGAATCGTACTTGTAGAGGTAAAATTGTCCGGTGGCAAGTAGTCATTCACTTCAGCACTTGTTACTTCACATCTCCGAGGTGTGTGTGATAAGTTTTAGGTTTAGGTTTAGGAGGAGGGAAGAGAAGGAGGAGTTAGGGTTAGGTTAGAGGAAGAGGATTAGTGAGGATAGGAGAAGTTGGAATAGGAAAAAATCACCAAAAAATCCCAAAAAATTAGCAAAATTCAAGTTCTGTCCAAAAAAGTATAAAAACCAAAAAATTGGCTCATTTGACACTTCACTGAAGTTTGGTATCGTCTGCTAGCAGCGACCGGTATCGCGAGTGAAGTATCGTGGATTTCAGGCTGTCAAAGTTAGGGGTTGACTTCCAGGTGCAAGCAGAGCATTACAGTGGTAAGATATCACCAAGAACCTTAGCTAAAAACTCACTAAACATGCACAAACACGTGATTAAACAGGTGCGTAGTATCGCGGGGGGGTTAAACTGAACTCATTACAGATTTTTGGTGTGATACAGAGGCCTAGGAGAGAAGAGGGGAGTGAGGAGAGCAAGGGGTTATAAAAATTTTGAAAATATCTTGCATTTTGGCTTGAGTATCGCGATCGGTTGAGGTTTGGTATCGCGATACCAAAACTCCCTTGTATCGCGATACTCGCCGAGGTATCGTATCGCTTGATACCGGTCTTGGTATCGCGATACCATTTTGGTATCGTGACCCCGAGTTGGTATCGCGATCGTACAATCTTCCGAGGTATTATATCGCCGGGTACCGGACTTGGTATCGCGATATCATTTTGGTATCGTGTCGCTAAGCTGGTATCGCGATCTCACCTTGCTAAGTTGGTATCGTATCGTTACTAGCGGTATCGTACCGTGTCCTTCTTGATATCGTATCGCCTTGAATCTTCGTATCGTATCGTCCGACCCAACCGATATCGTATCGTGTCACTTCCTTGTGAAGTATCGCGACACCACACTGGGTATCGTATCGTAAGGGTACTGGTATCGGTATCGTGCAGGTGTCCAGTATCGTATCGTTTGCTTCTCAGGACAGTATCGCGATACTGTCATAAGTATCGTATCGTCTCGCACACGTGGTATCGTATCGCCTTCTCCTCGAGATCGGTATCGCGATACCACACTCATATAGTATCGTCATATATTCCAGTATCGTATCGCCTGAAACTTTTGAGATCGTATCGTGATAATCCTAGTATCGTATCGTCTGCTCTCCGAGGTAGTATCGCGACACCAGATTGATATCGTATCGTTGGGACCTCTGGTATCGTATCGTGATCAAAGCAGTATCGCCGAGAGCAGTATTGTCAGGAAGTGGTATCGTCCAGATTGACCCTTTCTTTTTGTCAGGCACTTTAAGTCATAAGGAGAGCTAACCAAGGAGAATCTCTGAGGCATAGAGAGAGACTTGGGGGGGTGAATGAACTTGAGATCAGGAAGAGTGCTAAGTAGTAGAAGAAGTGTCATATCTTCGGTAGGAAGCGCTGCCTAGGCTAGTCACCACTCCATCTACTCAGAAACCTCTAGTGATTCGGAAGAGGAATTACACATGGCTTCAGAAGACATGCAAGGTCCAACGCCAAATAGGAATTTCATGTCTACAGTGGAAGGGGATTACCGTACCTCCTTACAATATGTGTCCACCAATGCCCAGGAAATCCCAATCTACCTGGATGGGTTAAACAGATCTGTTGCGAGGATGGTAACTTCCCAGAATGCCACAATTGTGCCCCGACCTGCTGTCAAGTACGAAGGAGGAGCATATGTAGACAAGATTGGTCATATCTATATTGTGACTGAATTTCCTGAGAGGATCAATGAAAGAGGAGAGTTTGTGGACCCCAACAACTCCGAAAGAACACAACCTGAAGAGTCTGTGTCTACCCCGAGGGGCAGGTCTCAAGTGTCACGGGTCTTGAGAGGAGATTTGATACCTCAAGATGATTACCTGTTGGAAGTCTATATGATCCATGGATCAGACCTGTTGCTTCAAACCGGCTTACCGGCTCCAGGGAGAGAAGAAAGCCCCATGACATTTTATGAGTTGAAAGACCCAGATGATGAAACTAGACTTACTTACTTGGATAAGGATCAAAGGAGATATTAGCCTGTGAGTGCCTTGGACAGGGCTCGACTAAGATACATGGGTACGCCTGTATTTCCTCAGAGAGATCAGGCAACTACTTCACAAAATCCTTTTGGGAATCAACATGAAACGGAGCAGACCACATCAGGCCAGACCAGTCAACGAAGTGTGCCCAACCATACTCATGTACAGTTTGCAACTCCAGGAGTGCACACACACAAACAGGCCCACGCAGAGATAGGGAACCAGTACCGACCACCAGCAAGACCACAACCACCGTTAGGAAGACAGCCTGGAGTACCGCCATTACGACCAACTATCCCAGTCTTCCCTGTGATGCCCAGACCACCTGAACCAATGAGAAGGCTGAGACCTATCCAAGTAGCTAAATGTGTAAGAAACCATTATGATGGGTTGGGAGAGCCCTATGATCATATCGCAGAATTTAAACAAGTTCTAAGAGCGGAGCAGGTAGAGGACTTCTTCGTGCAGTATGAGTCTTTTGGGCTCACCCTCACAGGGATTGCTCTATCTTGGTTCCAACCTTTAGATCCCAATCAATTTGGAAATATGGAACAATTCTTTCAAGAATTCATTGGAGAATTCACAAAGAGAGGGATTAAACACAATTCTGCATCTTTAATCCATAGCTTTAAACAAAACCCTAATGAAACCGTGAAGACTGCTGCCCGAAGATTCAATCAGTATGTGGATAGATGTCCAGTAGCTGAGAGACCCACTCAACAAAAGATGATTTCACTATTTCTAGATGGACTCACCAACGGAACCCTAAGAACACTGGTGTATGTGAAGAGATTACAAACACTGAGTGAGTGTCTTCAAGAGTGCATTGATTTGGAAGACAAGCTCGCCGAGGATCTCAAAGGTACAACCGACCTCGCTAAAATAGAAGATTTAAGGAGTACTATCACGTCCAACTCCAGTAACATGGAAGAATTAGCAGAATTATTAGCAAAGAAACTAGGAGTCCCGGGACAGAGAGCTTATCAAAACCCAGCACAAAGAGTGCCTGTGCTACGAAGATGTAATTTATGTGGAGGAGAGCACCCCACACACTTGTGCGTCCGAGGAGGGGCCGGTGCACAACCTATGTATCCATACTACAGACAGCAACAACAAGGAACTTCTTCATACTGCCACATCGAGCAAAAATACACTAATCACACCACTGAAAACTGTCCCTTCAATAGGCAAGCACGGCCTATCCAGCCACCTCAATACCGACCATATGGATATGAACCGAGAGAGCCTGGTAGGGAGATGCCTAGATACAATCCTTATCCAACACCAATAGGAGCACCAAGACAATATAAGCAAGCACCTTACCCACCACCACAACCAGTACTGGGACCCCAGCCATCACAACCTCAACAGGTAGTGCCAGTGAAGTATGCTCAAACAGAAGAAAACTTAGAGAGAGCCATAGTACCAGCATCAATAAGGACCAAAGTGGATTCAACCAACCCAGGGTATGAACCTCCACTAGGAGAGTACTATCCATATGAAGCCAACATGATGGAATATGAACCAACATATGACACGGCTTATTATGGTTATGAGGGCTATGATCAGATATATGGAGCAGAAACCGCCACCTTAATGTATACGGCTCCTAAAGCACAACAACCCATGAGGCCTCCTGTTAGACCACCAGTACAGAGAGGACCGTGCTATAGATGCGGAGGGGATCACTTCATTAGGGAATGCCCTCGACCTTATAATCCACCACCACCCAGAGTTTGGGAAGGGTATTGCAGTGATTGTGGAAAGGAACACCTTTTTAGAGATTGCCCTAAGAACCCAGTCAAATCCCAAGACACTGCACCTATCAATGTGATTGAGGTCATTGAAGGATCCGGAAGTGATAAGGAATACACTGTGCCACTAAAGGCCATTACGAGAGCCCAAACGAAGCAACAAAAAGAACAGTACCCGGAAGAGGAACAGAAAAGCAACAAAAAAATAAGCCCTCAATTCAGATAGTGGAAGATTCTGAGGACCCATGTGAAAATTCCCGGAACACGAAAGTTCAGAAATGGAAGGAAAGACGAGAGAAACTCAAGGACAAATGGGCAAAAAATAAGACTATACACAGTAAAAAGCAAACCAAAAACCAGAATAAGCACAAGAAACAAGGGAATCCTAAGGAGACCCCTGAGCTACCCCGACCTAGCTCAGATAGGGAGAAGCCCGGATCAATTCTAGCAGACCCAAAGCCAGACGATTTAGACATGTGGTTGAAAGCCTACCGTGCTAGAATCAAGATGGGCCCAAGCGTTGAACAACACGAAAAAATCTACCCTCGAGGGGAAATAGAGAAAGAAAGACTGACCATATGCAGGAAACTCATAGAAGTAGCACAAGCAACCCTAGAAAAGCCTATCCCAATTCTACCAGAGACCAGGATTGCGCATAGTCTGTATGAAGAATGCTTAAAGTCCAATAGTAAAGAACCTAGGAAAGAAGATGACCAAAGCGGCCAGATAACAACCCAAGAGGAATCGATGTCAATAATCCCAGATCTAGAGGCAGATTGGCCAAAAGACTTATGGAACAGAATACGAGAGGAGCAATGGAAGAAGAATGGAGATAATACACCTCCTTTTGAGGAAATAGATGTGGAAGATTGTCAACTTCACCCCAACTTGGAGGAAGCGTACGAAGAAGTATCAAGACTTGACAGAGGAAGAGAGGAAACCATAAGCATTTCAACATTACCTAATTACATGGGAGAATACGAAAGGGAGTCAGTAATAATACGAGCACCCACAGTGCATGGAAAGGGAAAGGAAAAGGTAGAAGAGAGTTCACACAATCTAACAGAATTAAAGAAAACAAAAGTACGATGCAAATTAACGGTGGAAGAATTGCTTCGACTTAAACCACAATTATGGAAGCAAATGACAAACCAATTAGAATCATAGCCAGAGATTGGAGGACCGACAGAAAAGGAGAAGGAAAATAACTCCACAATACAAGTTCCTGTGGACAAAGTGGGAGAGTTTAGTGAAGGGGATGAGGGTAACACCTGTCTACCAGTCACACACAATGGGTACATGACCAAGGCCATTCTAGATACGGGAGCCGGGGTAGGAATTGCCACCAAGGAAATCTGGGAAAAATGGGGAAAACCTGCCTTACGACCCACACGCATGAAACTCCAATCAGCAGACGGTCATGTAGAAAAACCCTTAGGAATATTGGAAAGAATCAAACTAACCACTTGTGGTGTAGAATTCGAACACACCCTAGCCATCTGTAAATTCGAGAAAGCAAACAACTACGAGATGATATTAGGACGACCCTTCATGAGACAAATGCGGGTAGTACAGGATTGGGGAAGAGATTCGTTATACCTGCAACATCAAGGAAACACCACCAAAATAAATTTGCACACATTTGCTTATCGAGATGTCCCTCCACTACAATGGAATCCAGTACACCGAGAAGAAGATGACTTATCCATTCACAGTGCTGGATCAAGTGATCAATCTTGGATGCATGAAGATGCCCAGTTGTGGATGTGTAAGGAAGCCAAGAGAGAAGAGAGCAGAAGGCAACCATGGCCGATAGGACATCCTAACCATAGATCAGTAGAGGACCCCACTTACACACCTCAAATTTTTTCTGATGAGATCTTTGAGCCACATGGATGGATGGAAATATTGGCAACCCTAGATGTATGTGTAAACGAGGAAGTTTTGACGGTGAATGAATGCATAGATGAGGAAGGTTATGATGTGAACTTCTATATGGTTGTTCTTCAAGAAGTAGAAGAAGGGGAAACCCTGGAAAAAGAATGGAAAGAGGAATATGAAAGCATAGAGATGGAACCCGAAATTGATTCCGAAGAAAGCTGCTTGAATACCATTCAGGACCAGAAGGAACAGGAACCAACAAAGATCTTAGCAATTGAAACTGCTACGGCAATACACAGGCAGGAGGAGAACAGGAGTAAGGTAGGGCCGGACCCAGATCTTTTTGAAGTTCCTGAACACTTTAAAAAATACAAAGTGGAGGAAAGAAAAGTGGCAATTCAAATGCCTAGGCGAGAGGCACGAGACGGAGAAGCGTATGACAACAAGGAACAAACGAAAAAAATTGTCGTGACAGTTGAGGAAGGAGAAGAAAGATGCACCTATATTGGTAAAGATGTGTCTGAAGAAGAGGAAGAAGAACTCATATACCTTATCCGGGAGTAGCGAGATGTATTCGCATGGACCTATAAAGATCTCAAAGGGGTAGAACCCACTATTTGTTCCCATCGAATACCAATGACAGCAGATGCAAAACCCTCCAAACAACGTCCTTATACATACAATGAAGTCTACGCAGCAAAGATTAAGGAAGAAATAGACAAACTACTAGCGGCAGGATTCATATATGAGATAGAACATACCGAGTGGGTATCGCCACTAGTAGTAGTGCCTACGAAAAATGGAAAATTGAGAGTGTGCATAAATTTGAAGAAGGTGAATGCAGCCACTATACGTGACAGCTACCCACTACCTATCACGGACCATTTATTAGAGAGAGTAGCAGGTAAGGAGGTCTATAGTTTCCTAGATGGATTCTCCGGATACAATCAGGTAGCTATTGCGACCGAGGATCAACATAAGACAGCATTCGCCACTGAATGGGGAGTGTATGCATTCAGAGTGATGCCCTTTGGACTCACCAATGCTCCAGCCACCTTCCAGAGATTGATGTGTCATGTTTTCAAGGAATTTCTGAAAAAAAGCATGGAAGTATATGTAGATGACCTGTGCACATACTCCAATCAAAGACTCGATCACATTCCCGAGTTGAGGAAGATATTCAACAAGTGTAGACAGTACAGAGTCTGCTTAAACCCAGAGAAATGTGTCTTCATGGTAAGGCAAGGGAAAATTCTAGGACACATAGTTTCAAGAAATGGAATATCTACGGATGAGGACAAGATTAAAGTAATCCTAGACTTACCAAGACCCAAGAATGCAAAGGAAGTGCAAGCCTTTATGGGACATTGTGGATACTACCGTCGGTTCATTCACATGTATGCCATAATAGCAAAACCCTTGTATGGTCTCTTGACTCAATTTACTTGGACAGAAGAGTGTGAAAAGGCATTCACCGAGTTGAAAAAGAGACTTAGCACAACCCCAATTCTGAAATCACCCAATTGGAGCAAGCCTTTTCATATTCATGTTGACGCTTCTAACTATGCCATTGGATGCATCTTAGCCCAGCCGGCTGATGAAGGCAAGCTTGATCATCCAATTGCTTATGCGAGTAGACAACTGAATCAAGCAGAAAGAAATTATACCACTACGGAATGAGAAGGCTTAGGAATGGTATACGCAGTGAAGAAATTCAGACATTATCTTTTAGCCAACAAGTTCAAATTCTTCATAGACCATCAAGCTTTGTTGTACTTAGTCAATAAGCCTTGTAACACGGGAAGGTTGGTACGATGGTTTCTACTACTAATGGAGTTTGACTTCGAAGTAATAGTGAAAAAGGGGAACACACATGTGAGAGCAGACCACCTGTCGAGGCTAACACACGGAGAGCCACCAAGTGGAGTGCCCGACGATCTACCAGATGCTTATTTGTTCAATCTAGAAGTTTGCCCAAAGTGGGCAGAGAAATTGATCCCTATACTCACCCATGGCCCTCAACACTCAATCAATAGGAATAGCAAGAAAGAAATTCTTCAATCGAGGAACTTACACATTGTGTCAGGCAGTGTATACTACAAGGAACCCAACGGAGTGTTACTCAGATGCGTTGATGAGGATGAACAAACACAACTAATTGAGCAAGCACATGTGAACAAATGGAGAACACACCAAGGGACTCATGGAACAATCCGAGAACTGAAAGGATTAGGAGTGTATTGGCCTGACATGCCCAAGAATGTTCACGACCACGTGAGTAATTGTGCAGATTGCCGAGAGACGGTTCCCGAAGATCATATGTCTCTACCTTTTTCAACCATAACGCCCAATTGGAGTACAACATTAGTGAAATTCTTAAAAACTCAAGAACATGAGTTAGGGGCTAGTTTAGCAAGAAAGCGATCCTTAGAGGAAATGAGCAAGGACTACATTCTCATGGGAAAACAATTGTTTAGGCGAGGTAAAGACAACCAACTCAGATTATGTGTGCATGAAGGAGAATATTTACCCATATTAGAAATGGCACATGCAGGTGCTGCAGGAGGTCATTTTTCGGCTGAAAGAACTGTTAAAATGATTCTCTTTGCGGGCTTGTGGTGGCCAACTCTACATATGGATGCTGAAACGTATGTACGAAGTTGTGAGACTTGTTAGAGAACTAAATACCCAATTCGGAGGGATGACAGGCCATTAAGACCCATGATATGCGCGAGAGCTTTCACAAAATGGGGTATTGACTTCATAGGACCTATCAATCCACCTGCCAAAGGATAACATGCGGAGTACATCATAGTAGCCACTGACTACTTGACTAAATGGGTAGAAGCAAAAGCCACTAGAAAGAATGATGCTCAAACTACCGCAAAATTTCTCTTTGAGCATATCTTCACCCGCTTTGGCTTGCCCATTGAGATTGTTAGCGATCGGGGAACGCACTTCCTCAATGAGGTAATCGAGTCATTAATGAACGAGTTTTTAGTGATTCATAAAAAATCAGCACCATACCATCCCCAAGCCAATGGACAAGCTGAAAGCTCTAACAAAGTACTGTGCACGGTGTTGACTAAGCTTGTCAATAATGGAAGGTCTGATTGGGACAAACAATTGCATCATGCAATTTGGGCATTCCGAGTTGCATATAAAACGGCCATTGGAACTACACCTTTCAATTTAGTGTATGGGCAAAATGCAATTTTGCCAATTGACTTCTTAATGCCAACCTTGAAAGTGGCCCAGCAATATGAATGGAACGGACACGAATTATCCCAACAACTAGATCAAATTGAGAAGTTACATGAGACTAGATTGCAAGCAGTAGCAGGCATTTATGCTGCTAAACGGAGACAAAAGGCATATTATGATGCACATATAAAAGACAAGGGACTTAAAGAAGGAGACTTAGTCCTAGTGTACACCTTGAAACAACATGCCAAGAAGTTACAAAAACGCGGATACGGACCTTTGATCATAAATCAAATCTCTACTGGTGGTGCAGTCAATCTCGCCACGCTATACGGAGACATTCTCCCCAACTACATCAGTGGATGTAGAGTGAGACGATTCATGGAGCCATTGACTGATCAAATGCTAGCACGATTGGTAGGTGCCCAAAATAGGAAGAAGGAGGAAGAGCGAATTAGAGAGGAAGCTCACCAAGAAGCACTAGAGCGCATTAGGAAACGGAAAGAATGGATGAGACAAAGAGATGAACGCTATCTCCAAGGAGAAGAGCCCATCCCTATGGCAAATTACCAGGTCAAAAATCATGATACAATGGGTATGTGTAAAACGCAACCTTACCTAAACCTAGGGATTGGCAAGACAAATTGATAGATGCATTGATAGACTCAGGAGCAGGACTTAGCTGCATGCGAAAGAGAATAGCAAAAGAGCTGCAATTAGATTTGAATCCCACAAAAGCCCGATTAATAGGAATTGGAGATCACACCCTAGAATGTATTGGAACCACGAATGTGTCCCTCCACCTAGGAAATTCCTCCATGGAACAAAGAGTTCTAGTGTGCGAGGATGAAGATTTGATAGAAGACTTCATCCTAGGACACGACTGGATCATAGAGACTGAGGCGTGTATCCATCTAGCTCAAGGCTATATTTCGGCTAAGATAGGGCATAAGGAGATTTTCAGCTTACTTGAAGAGAAACCTTGTATTCAAACAAATATCATACAAAGATCAGCGGAAGTTCAGAAAATGACTTTAGAAAGTATCAACAATCCTCAAAATTCTGAAACCAAATGCATAGAAGCTGAAACTTCAATCCTAGCGACGTCAGCAGTAGAATCGAAGTCATCCAATGCAGTTGAGGGAAAGCCAACCATTAAGGAGACTTGCTCTCCTACACCTGCTCCAAACATCAAAAGATTGCACTATTGGAAAACAACAAGCAGATACTCAGATCAAGGCCCACCCAAATGTAAGTGGGTACGCAGGGATCAAAAGCAGAGTCGAGAAACGTCCGCACCCACTCTTAAGAAGGAAACATGAATCACCAAACCAGCTTCACAGAAGTACATACCAGAAGAAGCAGTGCAAGTATGGATCCCTAAGCCCTTGCTTGAAGCTCAAAGATCGCTACATCAGATATGGATTCCCAAAAAGCTCACACAAGCAGCTAAACAGGCTTTAAAGACAAAGGAAGAGGAACTACATCAGACAAGGCGAAAGACAACAACACATAAGAGTCATCCGGGAAACTGGAAAAGCAATGCCAATTTCACTCGCACAATGGAGGAAGCAAACAGAACACAAGAAGCTACATGGATCAAGGAAACGAAACGACCTCTCTTAGTGTTCACAAAATGGATCTGGAAACCAAAGCAACCACGAGGAGCGGAGAATCGAAGAGATAAAGCTTCCCATTGCACTCATGAAGTTTCTAATGCACCTCAAGTAAGCATGATAGGGCCACAATACCAGGCCAAGCATTCGGCACAAGATGTACCTTATCAAACTAGTGGTGCACATTCTCCAAACGAGAGTAGATCTTAGCTTCATTCTAAATAGGAATGGACCTACTATGTATATAAATAAATGCTTCGGCTACACTGACTTTTATTTTCTTTCAGCAACAAAAACCAAATTGAAAAAAATGTGTGTGGTAAGAGATCTCACTCATGGATTAATGGGGAGACGGAGTGACGACGACAATAATCACTACATTGCACTACATCATTGTATACAGTTATGTGACGCTAATGCACTTTTACGTACAAGTGCAGATGGCTTCTGAAGATTCTGAAGCAACCGTACAAGAGGTAGTGATGGATTTTCCTCCCCAGAGTATCACAAAGGCCAAGGGACACTGGTTCCGCGAAGACCAGCCTGCAGGGGACTATCTGTTCCTTGCAACAATTAAAATCATGGACACAGATCATCTGTTTCCAATAATGTCCCAAGATTTTCGAGTGCAACATACACTTCCTTCTGTTGAAGATACCATGAAGAAAGCAGGCATACATAAATATTTTGAACTGCCAATCTATAAGCCTGATTTTCAACGATGCACTCAAGTCATGAATACACTACAGCCAGCACTACATGATCCTTTGGTACCAGAAGCTAGAGTAATGGATAAAGCAGGTGAATGGGTGATTATTCAATTCACACATGAATTAATCAAGGAAGCCTTTGGATGGGAGAAGGATGGGGTCACAATAGTGAAAGAAGAAAGTAAAGGTGCAAAGACCCAGACCTTCATCGACATCAACTGAGTGGACATAGAGGATGAGGTCAGATTGATCCACCAACACTTCTGTTTCCCGAATATGCACAGATACACGGCTCCACAAAAGATCATTGTGCAATTATTGTCCCATGCCATCAAGCAAATGGGGAATCAAATCAATTTGACTCCATATGTTCAAGAAAGATTGTTTGAGGCCAAGAAGCAATGGAAGAATAAAAGGTTCCTAAATGGTAGTGTGGCACTAACCATCCTGATCTACCATGCCTTAGGAATAAGGGAACATTTACAAGAGATGCCATCATCAACAGTCCTGGCTCGATATGCCAAAGTCGCGACCGTTCCTAAGAAAAAGAAAGGAGCAAATATTGTGGAAGTGGCAGAAACAAGCTCTCAACCTAGAATGAGAGGTACCAAAAGATTCCGGGAAGCCAAGCTACATGAAGAAGACACACCAACTACCAAGAGGATCCATGTACTTCCCAAAACTACTATTGACGGAAGGAAAGAAATAACGGCAAAAGACTTGACAGATGCTCTGGAAGAGACCCATCGATATACAGAAGGACAAGTCAACTTACCGGTCCAGGGTCATCATTATCAGCAGTCAGAACAAGCAAGGGAAACAAAGAGCAAACTCACAAAAGTACATAGATATCGAGAAATAGGGCTAGATAACTCTAGTTCTGGATCAGACAGCCAAGAGGAGCCCAATACCTCGTTACTGGATGTGGATATTCAAAGCGAATCAAAAGATGACGGCCAATGAGAGGAATTAAATGAAGTAAATTATAACGAAGAACAAAAAGACCTCAAGCAGGAGGATCACACAACGAAGGTCGAGCAAAGTACTAGGGGCAAGGAAGTGAAAATGGAAGGTCAGCATACTTTAAAACTTAATGAAAGTTCCAACATCCAAATCAAGGAGGCCACTCCACCTCGAAAAATACGCATGAAGATCCCAAAGAAGGAATGTCAGGAAACACAAAAGGAAGACGAAGAACCCTTTACACCCATAAGGGTTGTGGCAGAACCGTCTCCCATGGATGTTACATTTCAAGGGAGTGCCACTAAGGTTATTGATGTGGACAAAGACGAAGCAGAACCGCAGTGCACTTACAAATCAGACAACCACACAATGAAACGATCCATAGCGAGAAAGGAAAAGATGTACAAACAGGAGAAACCCCATATATACCAAAGACATGGCTGAATGTGGATATAGCTCAGCTCAAGCCTGTGGTGCAGGACATGATCAGAACAGCACTAAACACACAGCAATTAATGCTGGATGCTGATGAAGACTATGGCCAAGCCATGCAGGACAAAATCGAACTTCAAAAATGGGGTAAGAATCTCTCTACTGAGCTAGAGACAGTAAAAGAACAGGTAGTAGAAAAAGAAACTGAACTGAAAGAAATCAAAACCAAATACAGCATGCTAGAGACAGAAAATGAGCAATTAAAAGAACAAGTACAAGAAGTCACCAAAAAACTACAAGCAAATGAGGCTGAAAAGGCACGCATGACATCAAGAAGCAAAATTCTGGAATCACAGATTAAAGCGTACATGGATGAAGCAGAGGCATTAAGACAACGGAACAAAGAGCTTATGGCCGCTCTTTTAAGTGATCAAGCAGTCGAAGTGCAAGCCCAACCGGAAAGGGACATCAAGGGATTAGAAGAGAAAGTGATTATGTATGAAGATCAGCTCAAAAAGGAGCAAAACACTATTGCTGAATGGGAGAAAAGGTACATGGATGACACGGCTGCCTTGAGAGCCAAATGGAAGAAAGCTGAGAATGACTATCTGCGACAATGTAAAGAAGATACAGATCAGATGGACATTGTAGTACAAGAACTTCTGAAACACAAGGATATGATTGCTAAGGCCACTAAAGAACTCAAACAGAAGAATGAATGTATTAAAGAACTTCAGGATCGGCTAGAACAAAAAGGTAAAGAGGGGACACCAGTAGTTCCAACTTCTGTAGAGGCTACTGTGGAGACTGAGAACTGAGCAGACCAGAAAGGGCACTACTGGTGTCCCAACTTACGGCAGAATTTGAAGATCAGATCATCAGGATCATGAAAGAAGCTCAAATAGAAAATAAACAATTAGAACAAATTTTGAAGCCCTTTAATGTACCATACGGACTACTTAAAGAACAAACTCGATATTATATAAAGTCTGCAACGAATAAAGATCCCGACCACAACCTTCAATTCGGGAATGACACTTTCAATTACACTCAAGAGGAGTTCGAGAAGGCGGATCCAATATGGCGACGAAAAATTTTGGAGAAGCATCCAACTTTGCGGGTACAGTGGGAAGCATCACCATATGCACTTCAAGTCAATCCATCTTTTTGTCCTGTACCCCGTAGACGATCTTGGATGCAATTTTGGGAAGGACAGCGCCAAGGTAATATCAATAATCAGTGGCTCAACTACCCTCTACTACCTAGTCCGCCACATAATTATCTACCAACCGAAGAATACATGGTCAAGACAATGGAATTTTGGATTGCCAGATATGCTACAGTGCCAGATTTAGCAGTCAAAATGACTAACAAAATATTCAGCATGCTATTGACAGTGATAAAGGTTTTCCAACATGCCAAATACACATTTTTGAATTTCATTGGCATTACGCAAGGTTCAGAAGCCTTAATTTTTGATTTATCTACTATTCCCAGCCGACTAACTATTATGGCATATTATTCTCGCCTCATGTTTTTGCCATCGACATATATGCAGACTTTTGAAGAAGCATTCTTTACAGGCTTCTTTGAAATTGATTCAAAGATTTTTGTTAAAATGACTTCCAATTTGAATGCAAGACTGGTAGCCTATGAAACAAGTTTCTTTGCTGATCATCGACAGGCGCTAGAAGACGGAGTAAAGTCTCAGCAATGGAAGGAATTCATGCTGTGCCACACGAATTTGCTAAATCAAAGAGAGCAACAAGCCATACAAACATACACACGTCGCCACAAAAAGCCTGTCGAGGACGACAGAGTTCAGGAGGAGGGACGTGTAGAAGGGGAATCAAGCAAAAAAAGAAGAAGAAGAAGATCAAAGTCAAAAACAACTCAATAAAGAATAAAACAATGATATTTGAAGACATATCTCTGCAAGAAGCCCCGCAGGGGCGCAACACCCATCTCTGCACAGAGCCTCGCAGGGGCACGCATCAGGCAACAATGCAAAACATCCAGGTCGTGCACGGTGGAAGAAAGCAAACAGGCTCAAAGCAATACAACAGGGTAAGATGTGTGCAACCAAGACAAATCAGAGGACCAAAAGTTAGAAAGGGGTAGAGGCCGAAAAGTTCAAGAGGGTGACTAAGAATAGCACATTCCTAGTCACTGGTGGCGTGCGTGGCAACCCAAATCAAGAGGCAAGACAAATGCAGCAGGCTCTAGTGTAGTAGAGCTTGAATCAAGAACAGGCCATCAAAGCTGCATGTCCGTTTAACTACAGACAAAACTGACCAAGGGTAGCGTGCGGAGAAAAGAAGTAATCAGCCGACGAAAAGATAAAGCCTGTCAAGGGACGACAGAGACGAAGAGGGGGAGAGTGTTGCAGAGCTGAAAAGAGCACAAAGTAGAGAAAAAGACGGGCCCCAAAATTTTTCCGATTTGGACATCATACTTTTGTATCATAATCATTCTTGTAATATATTTCCCGTTGTAAAGGCACTAGAGGAGTCCTCTAGATGCATACCCGCAGAAGATTAGAGATTTACCCATGTAAAATAGTAGGAAATTAGTCTTTTAGTGAATAAAGTGCCGGTCTCTTGTGTGAAAGGACCATTTCTAGGGCACTAGTATATAAGTCAAATGTGACTTTGTAAAGAACTTTTTGCCATTGTGAAGAAGGAGCTCTACAGATTTTCGAGTTTGCCTCTTTCATGCTGATTTTGATTTTCATTTCGCTCTTGTATGTGTGTGTTATGCTTGAAATGCATGTGTAGGACTGTTGTCTACCCCTTCCCCTTGGTTTTGAGCTGTTGTAGTGCGTGTGCAAGCTAGGAGGAGTTGTGGCGCGGGTGTTGGTATCTCTCGTCATTCACTGTTTTTGCCATAACTTGAAGCAGACTGGTCAGAATCGAGTGAAAGCACTGCCGTTGAATGCGTCTCGTCGAGAGCTTCGAAAGAAGTACCCTATTGCCTATATTCGGAGTTCTAGGCTGGGAGAAAACCTCAAAATACTAAAAACTGCTGTAAGAGGCTTGCGGCAAACACTTTCAGTATTTCAGTGAGTGTGAGAGGTAGTAGTCTTTTCTCATGCATGCTAGCTAAACCACTTCATTTCCATCACGTGTGCACACGTCTTCATACACTTGGTACGTCGTTCCTTCGGATTGACAATTAGATGTGTGTTAAGTACCCACTATACACACTTGTGTGGCAATTGAGGTACAGTCTCATTGGCACAAGTCCTTGAGTCTTCTTTGCTCAAGTACACACACTCGTGTGTCCACTAGTGGCTTTTGCTTCATGCTTGGTAGCTCATGTATATGTTGGTTGAGCAAGAAGCAGCCTATTGTGGCCACTTCCAGTTGTGAGGCTGAGTATAGGGCAGCGTTCATAGCTACTGTTGAGTGTGTGGCTCAGACGCCTTATGGCTGATTTGGGTGTTGGTCAGTCTTCTGCCACCACCATCTTCACTGACAGTCAGAGCGCATTGGCAGTTGCGAGGAACCCTGTGTTCCATGCTCGCACTAAGCACATTGAGGTGCATCATCATTATGTCCGAGAGAGGTTCTCTGTTGGGGAGATCAACTTGGCGTATGTGCCCATGCAGGAGAACATTGTAGACATTTTCACAAAGGCTCTGTCTAGGGAGAAGTTTGAAGCTTTCCACAAAGCTTTGGGCTTACTTCCTTTCATGGAGTGATTTCTACATAGCTTGGCACTTCCTTATATATGAGTGCCAGCTCCTTGTTCACCTCATCACTCCCAGGGGGGATTTGTTGGTATATTTAGGTAGTGATGTGTGTGAACACTCTAGGACTGCCGGGGAACTTTTTTCCCTCTTTAGGAGGTTTTTTTCCCCCGGCTTGAATATACGCCTATTGCCCTAATGGGCTACTTATCTTTGTACATTCTCTAGTAATACATTCAGTATTGTGTTGCGCTCCAAGCTTCTTCTTCTTCGTTGTGTTGTTCGCGTGCTTCTACAGACGTCTAACTCCAACATACCTTTGGATAGCCCTCGAGCTACGTACCTTGGCTATGACTGTCCCTTGTCACACACACATGAGATGGTCTTTGTAGACCAATGTCTAACATTCTATGTTGCAATACTCGATGTGGATCTCTTCATTTAGTCAAACATCTAGAGAGGTCTAGATTCGTATTCAATCATATGGTTTGACCTCTTTTACTAAACACCTTAGGAATATATATGGTTGATTATTTTTTCCTTTACATTGATGACTCCCAATTTTCTTTATTTCTTTCCTTCTTTGATCCTCTTTATCTATGGCCGTACATAGCAATAAGCATGTATCCACATGAATCCATGATGGCTCACTTGAATTCCCTTTATAAAATGATAACTCATCTACTTCTCTATGAATTCTTTTCCATTAGAGTGAGATTATACATGGAATGTGTTGAACAAGGAATTGTTGGAGAGTTGATTTATTAAGTTATTAATTTATTAATGTGTTTTGATGTTTTGGTATAGCAGTTGAAGGTTCATGAGGACATGAAAGGCATGAAAGGGCGGACATCAATAATCAGCTTTATATTTTATATAATTTGTAAATAAACCCACGTAAAGGGTTCTATTTTTAGAATCATTTAGTAAAAGTAGTGGTTGGGATAAGAATCACTGTAGACTGCAATTTCTTATTAATAAAAGCAAAGGGCTCTACACCAAAGAGACCAACTTTTGCTTTCACACATGCTTTTCAAAGCCGCCTCACTGTAACCACTATTTTCGACATAAGGAAAAATCCTATAAATACATGCATTTTGTGGACTGTCGAAATAGGCTACATGGGGGGAGATTGCACCCAATCCTATGTTTTGTCTTGTCTCTTTGCATATCTATTTTTTTGTGTGTTTTTAGCACCCATATCCTCTGTGTGTGCATGAATTAAGATCGTGATAACAACTTCCCCAATCCTACATAGTCTTAGTTTTCACATCAAAGGCCTTCCTAAGATCATTCCATAACTTCTATTCTTTCAAACTCACATTTAGCCAATTTTTTTTCTAACTTAACATTGCAAACATTGAGTATGATACTTTCTAGTAGACGTTATGGTTGATTGAAGTGTTTCTATGCTGATTGCAAATTCTATATTTTTGGTCTACCAAAGTATTCCCCACTTTTCCTGTAGCTATATTATTTATATTTTGATACCTAGACTTCAAACTAACATTTCTTGTCCTATATCCATTGTGTTTTTGGGAAAATAGGTGTTTCCCTTGCCACCTTCACTATATCTCCTCGTTTATCTAAGAGAACTTACTTAATGCTCATTACAATCTTTGTAAACTCGATGTCCCCTAGTTTTGATTTTTTTTCTCTCACTTGGTTAGATAATTTCTCCTAAATATGTGGTTTTCTCTTAAGTATGTGGTTTTACTTTAAGAAGTTCTTTGAAAGTCGAAGTACACCATAGTTTTTTCTTTGAGAATCCTTCCATAAGACTAGGTGGGTTCTCTATAGCATATGTTGATCATATGTAGACAATAGTTCCAAAGAAAGCTAGTCCTAATTATTCATATCATTCTCAACAATGGGTGGTTGCAATTCGTGTTTTTCTTCAACTTTATTCTTGAATTCTATCTTAAAGATATTCTTAGCACTAAAATTTATAAATGGAATCAATAAAGTGCAATCCTTTTCTACTAAAACTTGATTAGTCTTTGGGGGATAATTTGTTGATGCATCCTCTTCTTGAATAGTTTAAGGATATCAATTTTTCGAACCAATTCATGGAGCTCTAACCCTAGAATTCTTGTATCTATAATAGGTTAGGGGTTTCTTTCTAGAAATTTTGGGCAACCTCTATCTGTACATGTCTAAATCTTTCTTATCTACATCACAACATGGTTAGCTTCTTCATGTTGTTTCAATGTAGGTTCATATGTTATTCTTGCTTGATATGATTTCAGAAGCATTTGCACATCGTCAAGCGTGGAATTATCTGGAATTGAACATGTTGGTTACCTTGTAACATGATTTAATTGCTTCTTTACTTCTTCATTCATGAGCTTTTGTTCTTTGTCCTTTTTTATAGGAGCGGTGGCTCCAAGCTAGGATGGTGCCTAGCCTCCCTTAGATTTTTTTAATGGCTCAACAATATTGTTTTGGCACCTATATTTAGTTCCTCCTCTTTCAAAATTCCAAGTATGCATTCCCTACTTTGGCTTCCTTCTAGGTACAAAACAACACTTTTCTTCATTTACTTTCAATTTATTTCCAATATTAGTGCATATATGCTCTTTTACATCTTCAACTTTTATCACTTCTTTCTTGGTTTACTTCTCGTTATCATATGAAAACACTCTTTTTACTTCTCATTTAGGCATTTCCACTAGTGCCTTCCAATCTTCTACTTTGCATTTCTTTAAGTTTTCAAGACCTTTAAATTGCAAATCAGCATTGAAATTTTGCCTCTTTTCTTGCTTTGGAATTTGATTCTCTTTGGACTTGAACTTATTGCCTTGTAATGGGCTTTAATTGCCTATTAACTTCTTGAAGTTTGAACCTCTTGCAATCAAAAGATTTGAAGCTTGAACAAGAGTTCAAGGCTCTCTAAGTCAATTTACATGGTCAAACTTAATTTAGAGCCTTACTGATCATAAATTATGGAGGCTATGGGGATAAGAGGCTGGAATTTAAGCTCTAGCCTTTACCACTTACAAGACTATAGGCTAAGAATTAAGTTGGAGCTTGAGTCAAAAGTGAATAATGTCTCAAACTTAAGTTGGAGCCTATTCTAGTATGTGAGGTATAAGAGCTTACAGGATCGAACTTAAGTTTGAGCCTCTCCTAATCAAAGGTGAATAGAGCCTCAAACTTAAGTCCAAAATTGATGATATCCTAAGACGTTTGAACTGAAGTTTGAGCCTCTCTTAAGAGAAATTATGAAGATAAAAGGCTCAAACTTAAGTTTGAACTTCTTCCAATCAAAAGATTAGAGTCTCAACTTTAAAAGCAAGCCTCTTTCACTTGAGTTTGAGCCTCTAATCTTAGTTGTAAGAGCTTATAGGCTCAAACTTAAGTTTGAGGCTCTCTCATAATAAATTAGAGATTCTATGAGGATAATAGGCTCTAACTTAAGTTTGAGCCTCTCAAAATATTTGAGGTACTTGAGTTTGAAGCTCTCTAAGTGATGGAAGGTACATGCTTGAACTTATTTTTGATACTCAATCATCATAAACTATAAAGGCTATGAGGATTATAGGCTAGAAGTTAAGTTTGAGTCTCTCCCACTTAAAATATTATAGGCTTTAACTTAAGTTAGAGGCTGTCTAATTCAAACGTGAATAAAGACTCGAACTTAAGTTCCTGTAACATGGGAACTCTAGATAAGGGAGAACTGAACCCTTCCTTAGTCTCTAAACACATGGGCTCTCACATGAGTGCCAAGTGGCAATCATGTGAGGATCCACTTTGGTTCTCAATATGGGAATTGGGAAAATCACATATCACATACAAGGTTGGGCAGTAATAGATATAGAAATCTTCATGCATCCATCCATATAAGTATCTTAGCTTCAGTCTGCATTGATTATCATGCTCATTGGTTTCCCAAAATCAATGGGATCATTGGGAGATTGATTCTACGTTGGTATCAAGAGCTAAGGAATGGCCAGAAACCCATAGGACAATAGAGGATGTGTGAATGTGGACGCAAACATCTCTTCTCATCCTCTCCTGTGGCTGCATAAGAACTCAAGAGAGCCAAGCTCTCTCACTCCCTCCTCCGTCCCTCTTGGATGATAGAAATGAAGTACTTGCATCTTATATATTCCTCATTTTTTTTTGCACCTGCCATTTATGGGATAAAGGAGAAGCTCAAAAATTTTATTTGGATGTGAAGAGGTTTGAGAACTAATTTTCTCTTCAACAAGGAGGTAAACCAAGTTTTTTGAGTTTTTTCTCCAATTTTGAGGAGGCAAATACATGTTCTTTGGAATAAAGAAACAATAGGTTGCTTCTTTGATGACCAAGGTCTTAGAATGTGCAAATGAAAGGTACCCTAATGTACTTCTTCTATGATCTCTTGATCATGCCAAATTTGTACTAAAAAAGGATCTTAATATCTACATCAAAGGTATAAGAATAGAATAGTCCTTCATTGATTGTCCTTTTGAGATATTTGAGTATTGTATCAGTTGCTTTCATATCTGAGTTTTTGGGTGAGTGCATAAATTGACTCAGAGCAGTTACACTATAGCTAATATCCACTCTTGTGAGAGTAGCTAGTTAAGGCTTCCAACAATGCTTTGATATCCTAGATCCATCTGGATCTAATAGCCTTCGTAGTCGAGGTCTTGGGAACTAGGTCCTAGGTGTTTCTCACTTTAGCACAATGGGAATACCAACTTGAGGACATCAACCTTGTAAATGTCCATCTGTGAAGATGTGAGGATGGTATGAGGACCTTGAGCCAGTGGAATACGCAAGTGAGTGAGCATGAAACACACTAGCATGCACACACATACACACATGTGCACACAAGGAAAGACCAAGAGTAGAACAATGGAGTCTTCTATTAGTAAGCCCAAAGAAAGTATACAATGCTCAAGAACAAGTTCAATCTCCAACTATCTAACCCCAAAAATGAGCTCTCAAGCTCTTTTTATAGTTTTTTGGCTAGCTTTGGCCTGGTTTAGACATAGTGTCCGGCCTAGTTAAAAATTAGGTTCCTAAGCTAATTTGGGGGCTCAAACAAGATCTAAAAATTATGAAAATTAAGATGTTGATTCTTCTAGCACTCCTCAAGCTTGAGGATTCCTTGATTTGAACAAAATCGAGTTGATATCATCGAAGAAAAAAACATTTACAACGAGATAGAGTGATAAAAATAACTATAGATTGAATGATTGTTTTGAAAAAAGAATTTGGCTGGGCCTATTCATTGCTAGTTTTATGTTGACTACTACTCAATCCACCTTGATCTTCTTCTCCTTGGCTCCCTTGTCTAAGGCTTCCTTGCTGATTGAATCCTGGCTAGCTGCTAACACTCCCCCCTCCCCTCTTGCTCCATCATCCTTAATAGACCTTTGTTGGAGAAGGTGTTTGATGTAGCATTGTAGGACATGTTCAACAATCTCATGTTCTCCTATCCAAAGTCCATGTGAAAGATTTTTCTTGAGCTGATCCTAGTCGATGGCCCCTAGGACTTCTAGATGTGGCATCCTATATTGCTATGAATGGATAGCTTGTTCTATATCAAGGAGTTGAAGCATGTGGGTGGGTTTTGATATGAATACTTCTAAGTGTACTCCTAGAAGTCAATTGAGAACATTTTTTCAAAAGTCTATTTATGGCAATATGGAAGGGACTTAATTCATGCATGCCATGAATAGTTAGTTTTTAATGGTGGGGTGGTGCGCATGTCATATACTAGATCCTAGTTGCCTTCATTGAAGCTAGGTGCTAATATCTCTAGGGATTTGACCTTTGTAAAATTCTTCAACACCACTATCATGAGCTCGAAGTTCTTCATTGTCATTTATGCCACTACATCAGACATCTTCTTGGGCATGGTGTCTAGTGTTGAATAGTGAAGATCATGTATGCCAATATGGGTGTCCCTTGTGGTGGAGCAAAGTAGGGGTAATTCAACCAATCTAAACATGTTGCATTATTTCTGACCTTGATGGCAAAGGCTACACACGATCATCATCTTGGTATTGGGCCATAGCACGGGTCCTCTGCATGCTCTCTCTAGTATGTTGTCTGGTGTGAATTGAGTCATAAAGGTGGGATGCTTACAAATAATGTGCTTAAATTCAACACTGTAATTGGCTAATAAGATGAAATAAGGCTTGTATTGAAAATTCAAAGTGGTGATGAAGCATCCATTAGATAGATTCTTGAAATACTCAAAATTTACACTATCTCTTTCGTGTTGGCCAATGCTTGAATCTAGATTGCAACTTTGTTGTCATGTGTACACTTGGTCTCTTCTACATGTTTCAATCATTGTGGCCTTGGTGCATCATAGGTCTCTTGCCCTTCATCAGTGACACATCCACCAAGTGTAGGTTGTGGTTCATAGAGGTCTTCATAGGTCTCTTCCACAGAGATTTCTGTCGGAGAAGATGGTGGATAGTCACAAGAGATGAAGCATTGTAGCTAGATCTTGCTTCATACCTGCTAAGAATGATGGTTGGAGAGTGTAGTGGGCCTTTTTAGCTAGCTAATGAGCATAAATAATCATGTATGTTGCTTGGAAGATGATCCAATACTTGAAGGATCAAAACAAATAGGTTGGAAGATAGTGCGAGATCAAAGGCTTGCTATTTTAGTTCATACACATGTCCAGTGTTTTGAGCAATTCTCTGAGCACAACAGCAATTGGCTTAATTCCTTTTGAGGAACTCTAATTGACTTAACAATCATGAGTGATGGACTACATGGAGAGAACGATGTTTAACAAATCATACTATCATCCCGACATTTACGCGCTATGATAGTCAACTGGCTAGTGAGTAAAGCTGAGTTAATAGCTGATGATACTGAGAATCATGAGTGATTTCATAAAAAATGATGGACTACATGGAGAGAAAGATGTTTAGCAAATCATACTCATGAGTGATTTCATAAAAATGGACTACATGGAGGTAAAGATGTTTAGTAAATCATACTATCATCCCGACATTTATGCGCTGTGATAGTCAACAGACTAGCACAATCATGAGTGATTTCAATAAAAAATGATGGACTACATGGAGAGAAAGATGTTTAGCAAATCATACTATGATCCCGACATTTACGCCCTGTGATAGTTAACAGACTAGTGAGTAAAGCTGAGTTAATAGCTGATGATAGTGAGAAGCATTTCTGAAGAAACTTTGTAGGATTGTAGTAGACGCTATGCTAATCTACCATGCTTTAAATCATGTCAAATGATCAACTACATAGTGAGAACAAGGTATGAGAAGATCATTGTTTTGATGGAGTTATGATAGAGAAGTGACATGAGAATGTAATGATCATATATGTATTAAAACATGTACAAATACAATGTCATTAGCAATCTAAGATTGCTCAATGTGTGAGAGGTAAATGAGCTATGATATGAGCTCTCACTTCACAATGAATATCCTTCAAAATGATCTCATGGCCTCGAGATACATGCGGATCTTTTAGATCCTCTTTTTATAATTGTACTTGGAGCCAAACTTTGAATTCAAATTCAAACATCTAAAGTATACGATAGATTCCCTCATCACTCAACAACCAAAATGATTCGTGATTTAGAGCTTCCTTACTCCATGTGGATACAATCCACTTTTACAAAGGTAAATGTGAAGTAATTTTACAAGAGGTTGAACATATGAAGCCTTGCATAGGCTATGCCAATTAATCAAGCATGAACTACTCAACCAAGTATGTGGGCTTGACTTTAATTGCACCAAAAGCTCCCCCCTCAAGCCTAACATGCTTGGTCTTCATTGCTCCTTGATTTTTTGCAAGCCAATCATCAATTTGAACCTTTTCATCTTTGTTCCATACAATACCTTTGTGAATATATCTGCACATTGTAAATGAGTTGATACATAGGATTGTTGAATATCCTTGCTGAGCAATTTTGCCCTTACATAATGATAGTGCACTTCAATGTGCTTAGTCCTTGCATGGTATACATGATTAGAAGCCAAATGAAGTGAACTAGTGTTATCTCCAAAGATTATTGGAGTGCAGGAATGTATCTCCAAATCTGCATATAGTTGCTTAAGCCACATAACTTCCTGAGTTGCAATCGCCAAAAATCTATATTTTGCTTCTGTGGAAGATAAGGCCATAGTTGGTTGCTTCTTGGATGACCAGGATATGAGCTTTGAGCCTGTAAAGGATAGGTACCCTGAAGTGCTCCTCCTATCATCCTTGGAGCCAACCCAATCTGCATCAGAATACATCTTTATATCTATGTGAGAAGTGAAGGGATACAAAAACCTTTCATTCATTTTACACTTTAGATACTTAAGCACCCTCTTTGCAGCTTACATATGATGTTTCCTTGGTGCATGCATAAACTGACTCAATGTACTTACTGCATAGGCAATGTCTACTCTTGTTAAAGTAGCATAATTAAGACTTCCCACAAGTTGTTGATAACCTGTCACATCATCACGTAGTTCACCTTCATGTGAACTTAGCTTATGATTGAACTCCATAGGAATACGTGCAACTTTAGTATTCTCCATCTTAAACTTTACCAACATATCCTGTATGTACTTCCTTTGAGTGATAAATATACTTGAATCTGTATACACAAGCTCTAGGCCAAGAAAGTAGGCTAATACACCAAGATCACTGATTTTAAATTCCTTCATTAATTGAGCCTTGACCTGCTTGATGCCATTAGCATCATTCCTTGTAATAATGATGTCATCTACATAGACACATAAGTAGAAAACTTTTGATTTGTTCTTATTAACAAGAATCTACCTTGCTTGCCACAAAGCCTTGGTCCTGCAAGTAAGTAACAAGCCTATGGTTCCAAGCTCTAGGAGTTTGCTTGAGACCATAGAGTGCCTTCCTAAGCTTGCATACATAACCTATTTTATCTTCATCTTCAAACCCTGGTGGTTGTGCCATATACACTTCTTCTGATTCTCTTCCTACTAAAGTGACTCGCCTGCCAGGTGCTAGCATTGGCTTGTCGGGCTCTTCATAACTTTCATCGAAACAAATCTCAACCACCGTGTGAGATCTGGTTCTTCGACCGATGAGGGTGGCCTTTCATATGGTAATAAACATGTTTGTAGTTCTTCCACTTGCTTCTTTAGGACCTCTAATTCTTTTGTAGATTGACGCGGGATGAGCGAGTCCTACTGCGTGGTATAGGCAGCTGCTAACTATTTCTTTAGATCAACACATTCTGATTCTAACTTTTCAAAGGACTCCAAAAATTTGCATACTCCTCTAGTAATAGTCTGATATCTTCAGAGGGAACAACATGGTACTTTGTTGGACTAATGTTTGTGCATGAGTTGCCTTTTATAGTGGCTTCAAGGTTATCTTGGTTTTGCTGTTGGAGGCGTTTGTTCTCTTCTTATGCAGCGTCCATGTATTTGTGGAGAAGTCCTAAATTCTGACGTAATTTGGCATTTATGAGCATTTGTGCTTCAAGCATGTTTTCTAAGTCCTTGACTACTTGATCATCTACATTTGACAGCTTTGACTTCATTTCACTATGAGCCTATTGTAAAGTGGTATGTTTTGCTAGGAGTGTTTGGTGATCAGCCTCCAAGATACTGACTCTAGCTTGCAGTTGCTGAGACTCTGCCTAGAAGACAGCATTGCACTCTTTGAATTGGTGGTATGCTTGTTGCAATTGGTGTGCACACTGAATTAATGTATTAAACATATTATTTACATTACGAGATGTGGGCGAAATAGTGTGTCATGCAAAGGGAACGGGGTTGGGAATGGGGGTTGTGTATGCTTTGTCTACCAATGATGTGGTGATTGGTGAGGTTGGTGGTAGGGGAGTGGGGGGATGGTGGAAGAGTGGGGGGAGGGGGTGGTGCTATGGATGGTGAAATGTCCATAGGATCTGACAATGTGGTGCGTGCAGGTACTACCATGTATGTGGGGATGGTAGGTGAAGTGATCGTGGTGTGTGTGTGTTGGGAAGTGAGTGTGGGTGAGTGTTGTCCGAACAATTGCATATTATGTTGGTGTAGAAAATCCTCCATGAATGAGACATAGGGGGATGGGGTGATGGTTGCGAATACAGTCTGGGAAAAGATTGAGGATGCCAAAGGGAAGTAAGGATCATGGGATGGGGTTACATGTGATGGGGGTAAGCTTGAATATCAATAATACTGTCAGTGGGTCGGGGGTATCCTATAATGCTAGGTATTATGGGATGGCCATTGATGGGGTCGGAGGATAGAAATGGTGGTGTACAAAGGATTGGTGATGGAAGAGAAGAGGGTGGCTTGAGAGGTTGGCTCATGGAAGGAGAAGGATGTGGATGAGGTTGGGGTGTGGGTGACGGTAGTTGTTACGACTGCGATTTGTTCAGTGGTGGGGGGTGGTGGTGGTGAAGGGGGAGATGGAGGGTGCGGGGGTGAGATGGGTGATGTCTATACAAAAGTTTCAACAGTGAGGTCAATGGTGGGGATGGGGGTAGTTGTAGGCTCTATGGTAGTGGTCAGTTTGGTTACTCGTATTTGTATAGTCTTTCTTGCTCATGGTTGTGTATCGATTGTACGCTAGTCGTATCAAACAGATTGTCAAACGACGGTGTAGACAACCTCCTGAACTCCCAAGGATTCGGACAATAGTTGGAGGGAAGTGATGAATTCTGGGTCCACTCCTTCATCTCCTAACATCTGTTCTATTAGGGCTTGTCCTGATGCAAAGGAAAGTTTGTTCCTCTCTTACACTGCTCTGATCGTGTCGTATAACCTTTGGAATTGGGCTATGTATGTAGGAGCACCTACGAGCTCTAGTACTCCTTGCTTCTCGTCTCGGTATCTTTCTTCATGCCCTTCCTCGCCCTCTTTAGATTCTTCATCTTTTGCATTGTCTTCATCTTCTTCTTCCTCCACATCAACCATGGTAATGGGCACTTGGGATGTTGTTCCTTGTAGTTGAGCTCCTTCCACTTGTTCTTCTTCTACTTCAAGATTCGCTTCCTGTAAAATCTGCTCAAAGTCTTCATTGGTGAGCTCTGCCAAGGGTGCTCTTCTGGGGAATTCTAGATCAGTGGGAATGGGCAAAAATATCAGATTTGGACCTTTAGAGCTTTTCTGGGGTAGTCGTAATGTGAATGGCTTGATCCATCGAGGTGGAGGGGTGACATCAGGGGTTAGTGTTGCTCCACGGGGTTGAGCACAAGGTACTTGTACAGTTCCTCTCATCCTCTTGGAAGGGGGTCGAGTGGAGGTTCAGCCTTTCAATTGCTGCACTCTGGTCCACATTAGGGCCCTTTGAATAGGAATGCCATAAGCTAAACATCTGCAAATGATTCTTGTCGAAGCCCAACATCCATACAAGACTGATTTACGTGGCCATCTCTTGTGAGCCAAGTGTATCTGTTCAATGATCCAGTGGTGTAGGTTGATGGTGAGGTTCTGTGTCTCTATAAGGTGTAAGCTAAACCAAAGTTTCTTAGGTGGCATGGTGAACCTATATTGTGCTGAAAATGCAAAATGTTGCATGCACATTCTCAAGTGAACTCTGATGTCCGGTGTCATGGCCACCATGTCCTTGAGCTTGGTGAGGCTTCAATTCTTCATGTTATCAGGCACCAAGACCTCCTTCTTTGTAGGTATATGCATGCCTCTCATGTCTAGGGTTTCTTGCACTAAGTTGTTGGATAACTTAAACCTCTTTATCTCATTTCCCCTTGTCAAATATGGGAGCACAAATGTGCTCATACCTTTGGGGTGCTTGCTCGGAGTCAAGGTGTTGATAAGATAGTAGCACCTCATGAAGTCAGGCTTTGGGAGCTGAGCTCCGAAGTATGCATCCAATCCTGCTTTCTCCCACACACGGTGGAGTCCTTCTGCATTTTGTAACTTTTCAAATTCCCTTGTGAACAAATGATACTTTCCCCACTTTCCATTGAATTCCAACTCTCCCTCTCAAAGGTACTATCCTTCTCCCAAGGGTCCTACGACTTCATTAAACCAATCACTAAACCAATGAGAAGCTTTACCGACAAGCATCGTATGGCCGCTTGGAGGGTCATGTATAGGTATAATCTGAATGGTATAATCTGAATGGCATGCAACTCTTGCGGTCTTTCAATCGTTTCAGGCATGATTGGTAGACTTTCCATATCAACCACCTGCTAACTAGTTCTTGCCTGGGAGCTGGTTCTTGCTACATCAACCATATTATGCTTATCTGTTGGAAGAAGAATGCCACATTAGAATTTCATAGGAAACAAGATAATTTCATGTTCCCTCTAAAACACCAACATGCTAACGATGTGGTTAGGGAGTTAGTGAGTGAGATGTTTCGCATGACTGTGAGTGTTAGTTAGAAAGTTAGTGGTTTGTCCCTAGATGCATACTCTGGATGTGCATTGTACTCGAATGCATCTACAACTATGCACATTAGTTTACATGGTGGGGTCAGGCAGTTTAACACTAGGTGTGATCGCTCGTTTGGAGTGTTGGAATGCAGATGTGTGTTCAGAAGTGCATGATGTGAATGATTGTGATTGGTGCTTCAGGCTTGTGAGCTTATGTGAGGCTACTTGAGCATGTAAGTAGGTCTTGGGCACCTAGATTTGGTGTGCATTGGAGTCAGCCTTCATTGACCGCTTTGGGACCCAAATAGAAATGGTCTGTGTTGGGAGATTCCTCGAATACTCCGTCTTTGTAGTTCTTGCTTGAATAGTTAGTTGGGTGCATCGTTGAGGTACTATCTCTTGGGCAGGGGGTTGTTCACCCTTGCGCATCCAAATCTGCTTCACCGTTTGAGTCATCTTGCTCTGCTCATTTCGTTGACGATGAGCATAGACCGTTTACTTCCTCGACGCTCCTTTGTCTACTTCGTTCTGCTTGCTTTTGGAAGAGAAAGGAGTTCCATCCGATCCTTGATTTCTTTGCTGAGAACCTCCTCCTCATGCATCACAGAGTTTTGGACAAGAATAGCATCTTTATCTTCATGTGTACTCCTGGAAGGACCACGAGTTGGTGCCTTTCCTAGTTCCTTGAGTGCGTGATTTTCTAACTCAATCCTGATGCGATTTCAATTTACCCAGACCTAAAGAATTCCACTTCTTAGGGTCAGGTTGACTCCATGATCGTAGATCCAGTCTTGACCCAAGACAAGAGGCTCAGTGACATCCTCGTCTTGACACACTAGCACCTTTACTGTCATGAGAACATCTTGAATGTTGATGGGAAGCTCCACCTTGCCCATGCAAGGGGTTTCCACACCTCCCAATCCTATGAGGTATGCCTCTATATGATTGATGCTTAATTGCAATTCTTGACAGTAAGAAATTCTAACTGCACTAGTTGCTACACCTGAGTCAATCAATGCTTTCACAGTCTTTGTGCTTTCTCCTTGTCTTATCTCTAGGGTCACAGAAGGATGTCCGTCAACTATTCTATTGGAACATACTCTTGATGCTTCACACATGGCCATGTGATATCTCAGAGCATCATAAGCATCTGTCCTAGGCGGATCTATACCCTATCTCCTTGATTTCATTCTTCGGATGTGTTCCAAGGCTTCTGCCTGTGCTTCCTCTGGAATTCATTTTTCTTTCTCTTTGCGTTTCTTGGTCGTATTAAGTTGATTTAGCATTTCCTCTGTGAGGGGTCCTTGATATAATTTCACTCTGCATCCACTGATGTAATTAGGTAGGATATTACACACCTTGTGATCTACCTTGACGAGGTCATAAAGGAAAGGGTGTTCTATTCATAGTTTTTCTCCCCAAGTGGATACTTGGTATGGTGCTAGTGTTTGGTGTGGTAAAGTGGACATGTGTTCAGATTGGAACACTTTGCTGACTTGATTGACCCACAAAAGGGTTCTCCTAACTTTGTTGCTACCCTCGAGGGTCTTGAGAAGTGGTTGCCTGATCCGTGGGTCAGAATACTGACAAACCTAAGTATTCTAGTCTAGATCTCTCTAGATCACTGACTTCCCAATATCGTCTCTTGTTTAGATCCAGATAAGTGACTTAGGAAGAGTGTTTAGGATCATGCAATTCATAAATGGTGGTCAGATTGGTGCCTTATATCTTTATGGCTGAAGTGCCTTGCAACAATTCATTAGTTTTGGCTACTAATTAGAAGTCCATCAAGTAATCATCTTGAGGGATTTTTTCCCCTTTCCACATGTTTGCTACCATTGATCTAGCTCTTGAAGTAGATACTACTTCTCTATTATCTATCCCAATAGGGTTAGTAGGGCCCTCCTTTTTCCTCCTTCGTTATTTCTTTTAGGATGTTCAATCACTAAGTATAGTTTTCCTTGATTGTCAATGTAAAATACTCCCTCAAATTTCATAGCTAGCCTAGGTAAAACTTTTGATTCCATGGAATTTCTAAGTCTTGCAAACCCAAGTATTGTAATCTAGATCTCTCTAGATCACTGACTTCCCAATACCTTCTCTTGTTCTAATCTAGATAGGCGACTCTAGAAGAGCGTTTTGGATCATTCAAATCATTAATGGTGGCAGGATTAGTGAATTCTCTCTTTAAGGGTGAAGTGCCTTGCAACAATTTTTTAGTTCCAGCTACTAATTAGAAGTCCATCAAGTAATCATCTTGAGGGATTTTATCCCCTCTCCACATATTTACTACTATCGATCTTCCTCTTAGAGTAGATATTGCTTCTCTATTATCTATCACAGTAGGGTTACTAGGGTCCTCCATTTTTCCTCTTTCATGGATTCTCTTAAGAGGTTCATTCACTAAATATAGTTGTCCTTGCTGATCCATGTAAAATCCTCCCTTAAATTTCATACCTGGCCTAGATAAAGCTTTTGATTCCATGGAATTTCTATTTCTTGCTATTGGGTTGTAAGACTCCTTGCAAGTTTGTAGAGATATACTGCAGGGAAGTCATATACTCACCTTCTATTGTTGGCATGAGCTATGTTGAATGGATGGTGCTATGAATATCTTTAGAGGCCATAATAGTTTCTTCCTCTCAATCACTAGAGGTGTTTGAGTAAAAAGAGTGAACAATTTGTTGGGTTACACTTCCTACAGAGAATATCACAATTCTTCAACTCCCTAGGACATGTCCTCACCTTAGGTTCATTCACACTCTAAGGTCCTACTAATTCTTTAGTGTCAACTGTCAAGTCTTAGAAGTGAGTAGGTTCAAGCTTGAGTGTAAAATTCCTTAAATCTTCACTTTAGAGTCTCTTCTAAGCCATTTGTATTTCCCACAATACATGATACCTCATGCCTAGATGATACTCCACTCAGGTGATACACGATATTGTATACACCATGCTACACGATACTAAAGGGAGAGGATATGATACTTGATCTAAAGACGATATACGATACTTGGGCAAGTATCCATGACACATGATACAAGAGAGCAAATGATGCACAATTCTTAATAAGTACATGATACACGATACTAGACTTCATGGTACAATACACAATTATCACAATACACGATACTCAAAAGTATCAGTGATACATGATACACTAAAAGACAATAGAGGATACAACCCAGATTGCAATACTCGATACTTAAAAAGAATCAACAATACAAGATACTAGGTGATCGGGATACTTGAACAAATGATACAAGATACCTAGGTATTTTCATACACTAGGGGTAAGGTATCCACAATGCAAGATACATGCCAAGTATCGTGACACACAAGAATCTGGTATCATGAAACCAAACTTGACCGATCATGATACTTGGACTTTTTGAAGTCCAAATTTAAAACTTTTTATTTGTGTGTGCTCCTTGTGCTCTCCTTGCCACCCCTATGTGTCTGTAGTTAGAAAATTCTTTCAATTTCTCCCTATTCGCACCTCACAATACTTGATTGGTGTCATGTTACCCCATGTAAGTGATCAAAGGCAAATTATATTTTTCCACAGTGTAGTGCTCACCTCAAAGCTAATCTCTTCAAGTTTTTGGTGTTAGATGCTTGCTAAACCCAAAGTTCTTAGTGATACAAGACCCATGATATAGATCATCTCATGGTCTCCATGATACTTGCAAGACCACAAGTGACTAGAATGTGGTGGATTTTTGTTTTGTAAAATCTCGAATAGCTATGTAATTGCTCAATGGAGTCCTCTAGATGCATTGTCCCTGAAGAATGTAACATTAACCTTGTACATTAGCAAGAACTTAGTGATTTATAGAGAAATTTTCGGTCTCTTATGTGAAAGAACCAAATTTAGGGCACATGTATATGTCATTTGTGACTCTTTTGTAAGACTTTTTGCCATTGTGAAGAACTAACTTGGTAGATTTTTGAATTTGCTTCTTCTTGTGTGAGTATCTACATCTACTTGGGCTAGTATGTGTGTTTGAGGCATGGAATGTGTGTCTAGAGGTGTCTACCCCTTCCCCATCTCTTTTCCCTATCTTGATGTGTGTGTGTGAAGCATAGCAAGCATATAAGTGAGAGTAGGTGTTTCGTGCCACTCTATTTTTTTGTCATAGCGTGAAGCACATAGGTTTTATTGAGTTGAAAATATGACCATTGGGTATCGGAACTGACAGAAATCCCTCGATTAGTTTTGTTGAGGGAACTTAGGAAAAAGTAACCATTTCTTGAAAATTTTTGGATATGCTTTTCTTTACTTCTTTCTTCTGCTTCATTGACTTCAGTCCTCTACAACAAAAGTTATTTTTCAAGGTTTTGATATTTTTTACCTTTGTTTTGGAAATCTTGGAACAATTTGAGGTCTCGATTGCATCCTGAAAAGATATTGGAGTGGGTTGTAGACACCAAGAAAAATGAATTCATGTGGTTTCATGTGCCTAATTAGAGAAGATGATGTTTGAAGGTTCAAGAAGCATTTATCCGAGGGGTCTTGCAAATGAAATCATTTTTTGAATAATTAAAGAAAATGATTGGATCAAATAGGATGACATTGACCTTGACCTTATTCTTCTCTATGAAGATTGATGTCTTCTTAGTAGAATTTTCATGGATTGGGGAAGAGGTGAATTTGATGCTTTGTTTTTGGGGATGTAAGGGTCATGTACCCCTATCCCTCTATTGTTATACATATATCTTTAATACAATATTGAATCTAATGATCATTATGTGGGTTTTGAGGCTCTCACGTCAATGTACACATCTCTACTTCTCTCTCTCTCTCGCTCTCTCTCTCTCTCTCTTTCCATCACTTCTTTTACCTTAATGTACATCTCAAAATGCCTTCATTGATATAAAAGCTTTTTGAAGGATGAGATGCAAGGAGCTTCAATGGAAGATTAAGGATTTTTAAAGAGAAAAGAGTTAGAAATGAGTCATACATTTGAAAATTCCCAATAATTTAAGCTGATTCTTTGAGAAAAGTGTCTTGAGTCAAACAAAGTTCATTTAAGATTTGCTTCAGTTTGGTTCAAGTAAGTTGTGGAACACTTCACCCAAAATCCTACCTAGAATTTTCAAGCCAAGTTGGACAAAGTAGACCTCCAATTGGGTAACAAAATCAAGTAAATGATGGTTGGAAGTGGAACATGGTGCAAACATCTAAATGTGATGTTTGGGTCAACCAGAGTTACAATTTATTTTTGAAACCAAATTTAAGTGAAAAAGAAGTTCTCAAAGTCATAATGTTAAGAAATCTCACCCAATCACTCAGACTATGCATAACTAATGCCGATATGAAGTGATTCGTTGGTGATGCACCACCGTGCACTCTCCTTCTTGGGAGCTTCGCAACAATATGCTCAAAGTAGAAAAACGAGTTCCTGACACCACACACAATACTCCGCACAGAGGCTGTAGAATACGCAGAAAACACAATACACAGGGAGCACGAAGACAGACTTCTTAAGTCTTACAAATGCGGTCGAACTTACAGTCTGTGACTGACCAGGCCACTATATGTTTTATTAAAGAACATATACAAAGAAGTGTCCGGTGGCCATTTGGCCTTTCACATGGACACTAACGGTAACAATCTCCCACTAAAGGCCAATATGGCCAGAGTAACTATGGGAGAAAAATAAAGAATGATAAAGAATACCTGAGTGGAAGTATACAAACTATACCTCCCACCTGATGGGCATGTTACACGGTATACAAGTGACTGTGTAAGATCAAGAATCAAGTAACCCCCATCAAATGACAACAGTGTCGAAAGCTATCCTGTGGTAGAGCTTTAGTCAAAACATCTGCAACATTATCTCGAGTGTGAACCTTCTCAAGAATAATGCTCTCAGTGGCTAAGCAATCTCTAATGAAGTGATACCTCACCTCAATGTGCTTTGTCTTTGCATGATAGACCGGATTCTTAGCCAAAGCAATGGCACTCTGACTATCACTAAGCAAGTGAGGTACATGCTGAGATAAACTCATATCACAAGCAAGACGAGAAAGCCACAATGCTTCCTTACATGCCTCACTTGCTGCAACATACTCTGCTTCTGTGGTGGAAACAGCTGTACATTCTTGAAGACGAGATCTCCAAGAGATAGCACCTCCAGCAAAATGAAAAATGTACCCTGATGTAGACTTACGATTGTCTACACAACCAGCATAGTCAGAATCTGTGTAACCAATAATGGATGCTTTTCCTCTACCTAAGCATAGACACTTGTCCTTAGTGCCACTCAGATATCTCAAAATCATTTTGACCGCTTCCCAATGTTTCTTGCCAGGATTAGACATATATCTGCTCACAACTCCCACTGCAAATGCAATGTCTGGTCTCGTAGCTACCATAGCATACATGAGACTACCAACAGCAGACTGATAGGGAATTTTGGTCATGAATTCCTTTTCCTCATCTGATTTGGGGCAGTCATCCTTGCTCAATTTCACATATGTGGGTAAAGGTGTACTCAATGCCTTTCCACCCTGCATATTGAATCGGTGAAGTACTTTGGATATGTACTCACTTTGAGACAAGTATATGCATCTTTTACTCCTATCACGAGTAATGCGCATGCCAAGAATGTGTTTGGCATCCCCCAAATCTTTCATATCAAATGTCTGACTCAACTTCTTTTTGAGAATTGACAAATCATAAGAGGACTTCCCAACAATCAACATATCATCGACGTAAAGTATCAAGCATATCAAGCTGCCATCAGAACATCTCTTTGTGTAGAGACAATGATCCTCATTGCTCCGAGAATAGCCTTGGGACAATCATAAAAGTATCAAACTTTTGGTACCATTGTCTAGGAGACTGTTTAAGTCCATACAAGCTCTTCTTGAGCTTACAAACTAGACTTTCCTTGCCAGGAACTACATAACCCTCCGGTTGTTCCATATAGATCTCATCTGTAAGATCTCCATGCAAGAAAGCTGTTTTCACATCCATTTGGACTAGCTCTAAGTCCTCCATTGCAACGAATCCAAGCAACATGCGCAAAGTAGTCATCTTGACCACTGGAGAGAAGATTTCCTCAAAATCAACACCATGTTGTTGCTTAAAACCCTTTGCAACAAGTTGTGCTTTATATTTTGGAGAAGCACTATCTGATGTGAATTTCAGTTTATATACCCATTTACATGGTAAAGCTTTCCTGCCCTTTGGCAAAGGTACTAAGTCCCAAGTACCATTCTTGTGAATAGAATCCAACTCACTCTTCATGGCACGCTCCCACTTGACATGATCCTCTGTCTGCATAGCCTCTTTGTAGCAAGAAGGCTCACCGGCATCTGTTAGCATAACAAAATCTAAACCTGGAACATATCTATCAGGTGGATATGAGACACGTGCAGAACGTCTCAATGGTTGCTGAACAGGAACATGTGCAGACTGATCTGAATGGACATTGTCTTGAACATCCCTATGTGCAACATTTTTATGCATGCTAACCGGAGGACTAGTATCCTCAAACACCACTCTTCTCACTTGAACCTCCTTAATGGGCTGTTTATGCATCTTAGACTCATTAAAAATGACATCACTACTTCTGATCACTGACCGTGCTTCAGGATCCCATAAGCGATATCCAAATTTTCCTTCTCGACCATATCCAAGAAAAATGCATTTCTTTGACTTATGGTCCAACTTTTGTCTAAGATTCTTGGGTATATGAACATATGCTTCACACCCAAAAACTCGAAGATGATCATAATATGGTGGTTTCCCTGTCCATAACTCTTGTGCCACTTTCAGACCTTTGGCAGTACTAGGTGAAAGGTTAATGACATGAACTGCAGTCAATATTGCTTCTGCCCAAAAACCTTGTGAGAGGTTTGCATGATGCAACATAGAGACTACTCTATCTTGAATAGTTCTATTCATCCTCTCAGCTACACCATTCTGTACTGGGGTATAAGGAGCTGTAAACTCTCTATGAATCCCTCTAGACTGACAAAAAGGCTGAATTCATGTGAGGTATACTCACCCCCATTATCTGAACGTAAAGCCTTAAGCTTAGTTCCTTTTTCAGTCTCAACTGAAGCAAGCCATTTTCTGAAAGTAGGGAATACATCATCCTTTGACTTGATAGGATATACCCAGACTTTTCTAGTAGCATCATCTATGAAAGTGACAAAGTAAAGAGAACCACCTAAGGACCTAGTGGGCATAGGACCACACACATCTGTATGAACGAGATCTAAAGGCTGAATTGAAGAATCAATGTGCGTTCTATGCACATTTCTGGTTTGCTTTCCATATTGACAATGCTCACAAAATGGAAAATCAGAGAAAGATAACACAGGTAAGTAGCCAGAACGAGAAATATTTTCCATTCCACTACGAGATATATGGCCCAAACGACCATGCCAAATACAAGCCATAGGCTGTTCAGTAACAGCTAACAAGTGTTATTTCTGTGATACAAATAAATGATAAAGTGAGCCAACTTTGCTTCCTTTTGCAATAACCATATTGCCCTTTGATATACGAAAGGACTGAGCATAGAAGACCACCTTGTAACCAAGGTCATCAAGTTGACCAACTGACATCAAACTGCGTGATAACTGAGGTACATGGCGTACATTATGCATAGTAAATTTTGAACCATCAATGAACTGCACAACCACATCTCCAATCCCCACAACATCACACTGGTAAGAGTCACCAAGTCTCACGGTACCAAGAGACTTTGCTGCATAATTAGAGAACCATTCTCTATGTGGTGTCACATGGAAAGAAGCACCAGAATCTAGCAGCCAGGTGTGGGAAAGAGAATCAGCCATAAGTGCCTCAGATGGCACAGTACTATCAAGTGTCAACACATCAGCATCGTCAGAAATAGCATTAATTTCTTCAATCTTCATAGTCGAAGTAGATGGTGCAGGTAACTGTTTAACATGCCCATCAACATTCTATCCTTTACCTTTAGCATTCTTTAATGCATAACAGTCTTTCTTCATGTGTCCTTTCTTATGACAATAATGGCATTCAATATCCCTCTTCCTTGATTTACTTCTGCTCTTATTCCGTTGACCATTCTTTTCCTTGTTCTTGCTCCTGCCACGTTGTTGATTCTTTCCTTGGTAAGAATCACGAACATTATATGCATCTCCACTCTGAGTGCCAACCATAGATTTTCTACGAATCTCCTCACTCAAGAGTGCTCCACATATGTCATCATAGACGAGTTTACCACCTGGTGCACTATTGCTAATAGCTGTGCAAAATGTATCCCATGATGATGGCAGGGTGCATAACAGCAATACTGCTTTCATTTCATTGTCCATATCCATTTTCTGAGCCTGTAACTGGGAGAATATGGCATCAAACTCATTTAGATGAGCAGCAACACTATCTGTGTCCTTCATACGAAGGTCGTATAATTTTCTCATCAGATATACTTTATTTGATGCTGTCTCTTTTTCATATGTATTGCATAACTTCTTCCAAAGCTCCTCTGCACTTTCACAGTCTAATACTGTAAAGTAAACATTATCTGCCAGGTGCAAGCGAATGGTAGACCTGGCCATTTCATCTAACTCATCCCAATCATCTTCATCCATGTCAGCAGGCTTCTTTGAAATCCCATTTACTGGCTTCCATTGCCTTCTTTGAATCAGCACATCTTTAATCTGATTCTTCCATAGAGCAAAGTTTGTGCCATCAAATTTTCGGATCTCAAAGTGGTCTTTGCCTTGTAAGTTATAGCTCCTCCTTGGAACGCTAGCACTAGACCCTGATCCATCGGATGTGCCTGAGACCTCTGATGCCATGATCGTAGAGAACTCAATAGAATGATAATGGAGCTAGAAGAGTCCAAACACCAACAAATAAGTGTATCAAGGAGTAAATCGACCACTATATAGTTGACTAAACCAGAAATCTGGAAAAATTTTGCCACAGTATCCTCTGCAAAATTAGCATATGACTAGTGTCAAAGTATCATAAGACTGCAAGTACTGACATGTCTACCTGCATAGTGAATCACTGACTCCACTCCATATAATCAGTTACCCAATAGAAGCCAACTAGGCTTATCGAGCACCTATGAACAACTATCATACATCTCCTATGGCGAGGCTGGGTAAGTCTTCCACCTGCATCACCGAAGAGACCCCGACATCTGGGTGTCTCCCAGTTAAGAAAACCTCACCACGACCCTCTTTATCAAACGTAAAAGGCTTTATGCAAAGAACGTAACCGCTATATCAATGCCCACACGGACGTACATAAGCGGTATCCACAGAAGCGTACATGGTGTGTATGTGCTCAATATATGCAGTAAAATGACACTAAAAGGCTGAATACACAGCCCAAAAACTAGCCAATAACACCTGCAAGTGTCTGTCAACTCTGATGTTTTAGGCTTTAAAAAACCTGCATAAATTTGAAGCGACTACTCCCACCAAAACTGAAAACCCCTCGAGAAACCTGTATTTTTACGAGTGTGGCTGAAAATACAGCCCCAAAGGTTGATATTTATTGTCTGAGAAGTACAAGGAACACTCTTCTTGATGTTCTTGGACCTGTGTGAAGAGAACTACGTGCGAAAGTACTCCGAAATGGCTCCAAAAAGACCCCAAAATTGCTTCAAAAATAGGCTTTAAAAGCAAAAATGAAGCTTTGAGGGACCAAAACTTGTTCAAGGTAATGTCAACCTTAGTCTTTCCCCTTCTTCAAACACCACAAGAGTGTAGCTTAGTCGCAAGAGATTGCCACGGTTAAGCGAGCTCTGGGGGGAACAGTACTGGGATGGGTGACCTCCCGGGAAGTATCGGGAACCTCTATATTCCTTGATCGTTGAGGTCCTCCCTCGCGCGCAGCCAACGGTGACTTCGGTGACTCGGATGACAAGGTATGCCTTGGTCGCCGCCTTAGTCGTAAGCCTTGGAGAAAGCCTGGGGGGGGTGCTCGCTTTGCTCGCACAAAAGGAACAAAGCTTTTTTCCTCGAACGGCTCTGATACCAGTGAAGTGATTCGTTGGCAATGCACCACCGTGCACTCTCCTTCTCAAGAGCTCCACAACAATATGCTCAAAGTAGAAAAACAAGCTCCTTACGCCGCACACAGTACTCCGCACAGAGGCTGTAAAATACGCAGAAAACACAGTACACAGGGAGCACGAAGACATACTTCTTAGGTCTTACAAATGCGGTCGAACTTACAGTCTGTGACTGATTATGTTTTATTAAAGAACATATACAAAGAAGTGTCCGGTGGCCATTTGGCCTTTCACATGGACACTAACGGTAACACGATATATGGACCATATCAAAATTCAAGAAGGGATATCTTGAATCCACCCATTTCACTTGTTAGTGCCAAGATAACACATATTGAAAATAGTTTCTTCAAGGGCTTGAATGCAAAACCTTTCACTAGAGGCTCAAACAGCCTAAGCACTAAGAAGCAACACATCACTTGGTATTAAGAGTAGAACATATACTTTAGTCAAACTTCAAGGCTTTGGGCCTACATAAGATCAACCAATTGAAGTCTGATTTCGGATTCAGATCCCTCTCAATCAATTAAACATTCATGTCATAATGCTTAATAGTCTATTTATTGTCTCTAGTTTGAGATCTACTATTTGTGGATTGATAAGATATAATTCCACCATCACACCCTCATACTGCAAGAGGATACTTTTTGGAATCATTGATAGGGATGGAATAACCATGTATAGGTAACTTACATGATGGATAAAGAACTTGCAAATGCATCATTTTGTAGATTCAATTACTTAATTGCTTGTAAACTTCTTACTTGTAAAATAGAGTTTTCTGCTTCACAACAAAAATTCGTGCTTCACTTTTTCTCTTACCCTTTCAAGGATAGGATTGCTTGCTTGAAGTGCAAAGCTTCTAACTTGCATACATTTCCTTTCCATGTTCCACTATTTTCTTCCATTAGGACTAGATTCATCCTCAATGTTTTAACTTTATTTATTGAAATTCTTTCAACTAGGTGCAATATTCATCATAGATGGGCCTTGATGTGGGGCTCTTTAGATGAAAATTTCACTTTCCATTGAGGGGAATGGGGAGTCATCAACCCAAGACATCGAAGAAACATTGAGCTAATGGGAACAATGGGATAATGATGTGAAACCACGGAGATAAATTCATGATAAAAGAAAATTAAAAAACACTCAACCTATAGGAAAAGAGCTAAATTCGTAGGTTGGCATCTTCTTTACAATAGGTTATTATTTCAACCATAGCTTGAGATAGGAAAGTTGGAGTGTTTTAAATTTCTATGCATAACTTGTGAAGAGGAACACGTGTCGTTGAAGGGAACAAAAAGTGGTCCTAAGTTTTATAGTGGGGAAAAGTTGAAAAGTATAGAGTGGTCTACAAGTCACGGGTGTAATCACTTCAATAATAGGTTAGAGTTTAGCCAATCATTTGAGTTATATATGTCTAATTGAAGTGATTAAAAGTGTTTTGTGTAGATCAAGAGCATATGTACAATGTTTTCTAAACTTGCAAATTTAGATTTGGAGATCTAGGTCATCAAAAATGCAAAGTACAAACATACAATACTGTAAATCAACATGAGGATGAGTGTTGGACAATATTTTTTTCTTGTACCTTGATTAGGAAAAACTTTGATTTATGCATTTTAAGTGCCACTGTGTAGCCAAGAAATGGTTCCTTGAATTGGTTGAAGAGAAAAAATTTAGATTTAGAGCTTAACAACATTGAAATAGAAAAATACCTAGCAATATACTTTTACCAAAGAAGCCCTTAAATGCTTTTGGAGGTTCATTTTTCCTTGGGACTTCTTTGAGAGAGAACTCTTGGTGTGTGTGAGCTCTCGGTATATATTTTAAAGCCATTGGATATTTATGATCTATGTGCACACTCCTCCATATGAGAGTAGAGACGATTATGTTAGCTTTTAACTTGTATGTTGGCATTGTGGTATTGATTTCAATTTATGAAATTTCATCTTTGATCTTAGATCATGGTTTTGTCAATGTGTGTATAGTGGAAACATGGTCATGTTTTGTTTTATGCCACTTGGACATGGTTTTATTTTCCAATTACAACAAGTTGTTTGAGACAGATTGTTTTAATCTTGGCTTATACTTGCATCTTCTTATTTTCTTTACAAGTACATGATCCAAGTTGGAGCCTCTTTTTCACACCCCATTTGTTACTTGGATTGGATTTTTGTGTTAGCCTATGGACACTAATTGTATTGTTTATTTTACAATGTGATTCTTGGCATTTATTGATGGTTATTTGGTTAGAGATTCCATTTTTTAGGGGAGATATTGTTAAAATTTTGCCAACTTTGATGCTAGACAGGTGGTGTAGTAGACTCTCAATAGTTATCTTCATTTATGTAGACTAGATCATGAGTGACACATGATAGCTTGGATTCATTCTTGAGTGGGAGGTGTATCATCGGTGTATTGATTATTTCAATTCATCTAAATATTCCTCTTGATCATTGGATGGCACACATATGGATTGGTTTTTTTTTATGCATTATCCACTTTCCATGTTACTCTAGTTTGCAAGTAGTTTTATCGATTCTTGTTGAAGACCTTTTGATCTCCAAATGTTCGATTTATCTTGAATTAAGAACTCTTCTATATCAAGAATAAATCAAACTTTATACAAACTTCAAATTATCTTTCACATATATCAAGAAATACTTTTCTGTATGAAGTTTTCTTCATCTTCAAGAATCTGCTTCAGAAATAGACTTCAATTTCTTCATAATACTTCGAATTTAATCATTCAAATGATACTCACATATCCATGCTACCTTTGCGCAACTATATTGATCATTAGTTCTTCAAAAGAACCACTAGATTTCTAATTTGATCTTTTAGATCAAATCTATGTCAAAAACTGTCTTCCAGAAATGACGACTTTGACATCATCAACTTCTTAAGTTCATTTCTCACAGCACAAATCCCGTTTTGCTAAATGCTTTTAGCCATAGCTTCCTTATCTTCTAACTTAGATTTTGAGTGCTTATTTATAAAAAACTTTACACTATACACTGAGATCTAAGTAAAACATTGACACAGAAAAGTGCGTGACTCTGAGAAGTCTTTCTGCAGACTTTACATACAAATGTTCCTAATGATCATATTCACAGCAGGAAAGGAATTAGATCATGAAACTTTGAACATAGCTTCATTAACTTCCATATTAGATGTGTACAAAAGGATTTCTGATCCACATGACCAGACTGAGAGAAATCAGAGAAAGACCTGACACTAACTCGTAAAGATCACTCTCTACACATCTACCTTAATGACACTTGGCTTCTAATGATTCTCTTATGTATTTCTTTACATCATTGACTTATATAGATATGGTTCTAGACTAATCCCGCATTTATTGCATTACTCTTTATCATCCTAAGGATTATCTATACTCATATTACAAGAATTTCCAACTATAAATATACATATGTATACAAGCTTCACTTCTGAGATCTCTTCACTTCCTCAAATGACTTCTTGAACTTCAATCTGATCATAGACTTGCTTCAAGCTCTTTGTAATCATCAATTTGTGATTGTTTTGTTCCAACAATTCTCAAGTGAGATTCGTGGATGTGGGCATATACATGATGTTATGACATATCACATTGAGGTTTCATGAGATGTATGCCTTGTAGTGGAGCCTTCTTTACACTTAAACATGTATGTCATGTTCCTTCACTCCAAAAGAGCTTGATATCAATTTATGAATTGCAAGAGAGTGGATGTTATGCAATGCTTGTTGAGACTCACTTTTAGTTGGAGTTGGGATAGCTTATGCTTGTGAGAGGTTCCAAGATTGGGCACACGTATTCACTACAAGTACTCTATGTGAGACAAGGTCTTGCCTCAATAAGAGTTCAATTGTATGTGTAGTGTGAGACTCATCATCTCTCATTTTATCTACTTCTAGATGATTCTACTGACATTCATGATGCATATGTATTGTAGGATTCAGATGCTCGTATGGATGCTCATGATGCTTATGCTTAGAATGACTTGGTTGATCATGCAGATTCTCATGTGGAGCATACTTTGGATTATCAATTGGATGCCCATTTAGAGTGCAATATGTATGCTCTGGTGGAGCATTGTGATGATACTCACTTGGAGTTCGATAATTAGTTTGACCTTGATGTTGATGGTATGCAATTAGCTTATATGGAGCATTATGATACTCTTATTTTTGTAGAGCATGATGAATCTTGTTATGCAAAGAGAGCAAGATAGCTCACATGATGCATAATTAGATACATCCTTGGTTGAGAGGATGATTGATTTAGATGCTAAGGATTCAATGATTATGTAGTCATTCTTGGATTTTCTCATGCAAGATGTTGACATGCATATATTAGGACATGTATATCTTGATGATGGTTCTTTGGATGTCTTGGATAAAAACATGATTGAAACGATTAGGTTAGCCATGATAGCACATGTTTTGTCAGCTTATGGGAGTCTCATGTATGAGTTATTATGCTTAAGATTGAGCATCATAGTTGCTATTGGAGCATTTGCACTTGGAGTTGTCAGTCATTCAGTGGTTAACACATGCATAGAATGAGTAGGAGCCTTGTAGGAATTTCATCTATTCTTGCGTCATTCAAATTTGAGCTCGATTCTTGTGGATATGAATCTAGAGCAATTTGAGGTGCATGGGTACACCTTGCTTGAGGCAAATTTGTGAAGATTGGTTAGTATGGGTGAGATCAGAACTCTTCCTATACATTATTTTTAAGAAAAAGATAAGAATTTTTTTTGTTTTTCAATCTACATGACACTCCCTTGTGTGCAAGAAGAGTTGATCTTAGGGATTTGGCTTCTCTCCTAGTATTTGCTACCTGTTTTTCCTTTCACATTGACTCATCCATTATGACTATCTCATTAAGGAATTAATATTTCACTAGAAGGAAGATGTATAAATTTCCATTTCCACATTACTAGTTAAAAAGTTTTCCTAGGTTGCACTTCCATGGATTTCGAAATAGTGACATGTTGAGACCAAGTGATTTACCATACCAAAAGAGGTCATACCTCTAGTTATATCCTAGATTAGGTTCAAGTTTAAATAAATTACATATTTGATATGGATGAAAAGAACCTACTTCCAAATCAAAATTTATATGATTTATAGTTGATAGTGAATTATTGAAGAAGAGCCTCAAGAGACCATGTGATTCATCCTCACCATACTTTATGTAGCTTCTTGATGACCATATCCTAAATCTTTGAAGAGGAACATAGAGCAAATGTATTAGCATTCACTTTAGATCCCATGTTCTACACCAAAGAAGATAGATGAGGACATAATTCTAGGATGCAAAAACTCAAGTCAGTTTGGATCCTTGAGTTCCCATAAATATCTTATTGTATTGAAATTATATCTCTTTCATTTCAATATCCAAAATGATCATTTATAACAAGTATGAAAGGCCATGAAAGTTCAATACATCAATGCTTCATGTCATTTCCTTAGATTAAAGATCCAAGGACCAAAACCCCTCTCACATATAAATTTTGGAAAAGCGGACTTCATATTATAATCTTTTATGAATTTCACATGGGTATCTGTAACATATTCATTTCCTACTTGTATCCTTATGGCTAGTTCCTCCAATCTGATAGATGAATGAAGATATTTTACCTTTCCCATCTATATCCTATTGGAAATTGGGAAGAATATCTAGCTATCTAGACACTTCATAAAAAATTCAAACTTTTAGACCTTGAATCCATGCACATATCAATGCAATAAAATACCCAGACTTGAGCCAAATAAATGACTCCGAAAAAAAAGAACTCATATTATTGTATGATGTATGGCCTTGAGTAATGATAAAATCCATCAAAGCTGTAAAAGACCAAAAGGGGCTAGAGTTGTATAAACGATTATCCATTGTACTGTAAATAGGACATGAATAAATAAATTTTAGGCCCTTGGGAAATTAAAATAAAAATCAGTTCAATTACATTACAATTTTAGATAGATTCATGGATTAATACATTTAAGTGGTTGAAACGATAGGATCTAATTAGACAATGGTGGCATTTTTAAACTTAGTAAGTCTTCTTAAGACACTTCATACATGAAAAGCATCAAGGAAGCCATCAAACGAAGATATGTATTGCTACTATACAAACCAATGAATGAATTATTTCCTATCACATAAAAGCTAAACTTCTCAACAGAGGGATTTCAAAGGACCCACTTCAAGAGATATTGTTGTTCTAACGACCCCCAATTTTGTATCATATACGCAACCTCTACCCAAGGTAACACAAGAAAGGAGATGTCCAAGGGGCATAGAAGTAAGAGTTTGTCTTGATGTATATATTTATGTGTGTATCCATTTATCTGTGTATGTATTGATGGAGTATATTCACTCCTAATTGCAACAAAAGAATGATAGGCCCTTCCTAAGACCAAATAGTTCACTACCACAGTCCACCAAAAATTGAATTGCTCTCTGGACCTGAGGACAGAACTTATGAAATTTTACACAGTAAAAATAGACTCTCTAAGCTTTCCAACAAGCCATAGATCACTCAATCTGGAGAATGTGACCTATGTCAAGCTCCTTGCACAAGACAAACCAAAATCTACCCAAACAGATAGCTATCACTTATGTGTACCTCTTCACACACATGTTGGGGAATATGTAGAGATAGACCAGAGAGATTTCAAGCTCAATATAAAAATAGATAAGGAACAATTTATAGTAAGATTTTGTTCAAAAGAAAGCTTACAACAAGAGCCTTAAGATGAGCTATCTTGCGCATGAAACAGATAACTCAGCCAAAGTGAAAACTTTAGCAAGCAGGGGGCTAGCCTAGCTAGGGGCTATCTTAGACCTGGAGTATACACTCCAAATGAGAGCCTAAAAATGCATAGATGGAACTTGAGGAGGCTTTGACTTTCATCCAAGCTATTGCTTATATAATGCTATAAAAGCTGGTGTAGAATTGGAATTAAAATCATGCCTCCAAAACTCCTCATTTTTCTCAATCAAGGTAGATGGAATCTTGAGCTAAAAATGTCGTGGAAAAGTGTTTGTAGACTTTACCAAAAAGTGAAATAATGTGGAACTTGAGTTAAGCCTTGGTTCACACACATTTGAGCTTTACATTTCTAACACTCCCTCTCAAGCCCAAGTGTTAGTCTCTATTGATCTCCTTTATGTTGAGGTTGATCTTGAACTTCTCCAACTTGCTTGCATCCATGAATTTGGTCATCATATCTGCAAGTTGCTCCTTTGTGTTGTACTTTATGTCCACTTCCTTTGCTAGTACCTTCTCTTTGATGAGGTGATAATGTATCTCTATGTGCTTGCTTCTTGCATGGAACATAGGGTTGCTTGCTAGATGAATGCTTGACATGTTATCTCCAAATAGAGGGAACTCTTTGACCTCCACATCCAAGTCTTTGAAGAGTTTCTTGAGCCACATGATATCACATGTAGGAAGTGCTAAAGCTTTGTACTCAACCTCAATAGATGATAATGCAACTGTAGGTTGTTTCTTAGACATCCATGAAATGACTCTTTGACCTAGCATGAAGACATAGCCAGATGTGCTCCTTCTATCGTCCTTTGAACCTGCCCAATCAACATCACTAAAGCCTTGAGGTTGTAATCCATCTCCATAAGGGTAGTGCAACCCTTGGTTGACAGTGTTCTTGATGTACCTAAGCACTCCCTTGGCTTCATTCATATGAACATCAGTTGGGTGAATTTAGAAATTGAGAAAAAACTCCTACAACATAAGACAAGTCAGGTCTTGTGATGGTATCATAATTAAGGCTTCCAATTATGTTTCTATATGCTAAAATATCTTCAAGAGGTTGGCGTTTACCTGCACATAATGTAGTGTTTGGATCCATAGGTTGTGTGAGTGGCTTAGATCCACTCATACCATACTTATAAAGTACGTCTAGCAAGTATTTTCTTTGAACAAGGTAAATACCATTTTCCACATAAATAACTTCAATCCCAAGAACGTATTTAAGAACTCCAAGATATGAAATACTGAATTCATTTCCACGCTTGGCCTTGATCCATGTGATACCTACATCATCACTTCCTATTATAATGAAGTCATCCACATATATGCATACATAGACAACTAGTCCTCCTTCCTTCTTGACGTATAAGGAAGGATCTACATCACTTGAATTGTATCCACACTTGCAAACATACTAAAAAAGCCTTTGATTCCATGCCCTAGGAGCTTGCTTTAAACCATACAATGCTTTTCTAAGTTTACAAACAAAATCTGAATATTTATGGTTCTCATGGTTGAATCATGTAGACTGTCTCCTACAAATCACCATTAAGAAAAACATTCTTTACACGCAATTGATATATTGGCCACCTCCTAGATGTGGAAACCCCAATGATTTGCCTAATTGTGGTCATCTTTGCAATTGGGTTGAATGTTTCTTCATAGTTAATCCCATAGGATTGAGCAAATCCTTTTGCCACAAGCCTTGATTTGTACCTAGCAATTGAACCATCAGAATTTCTCTTCATTCTATAGACCCATTTGTTGCCAATTACCTTCATCCCTTCTTATCTTGGAACAAGACTCCATGTTTGTTGTCTTGAAGGGCTTTGTACTCTGCTTCCATAGCTTCTTGCCACTCTTTTGTGTCTTTGGCCTCTTCATAGGTAGAAGCTTCATGATATTTGATAACCTTTGTCATGAAAGCATAATGCCTAGCAATATAGCTATCATAAACAAGCCTTGAGATTGGATGTTTTACCCTTGTTGACCTCATTTCTTGTCCTTTTGGTGGAATGAGCCTTCTTTGCCTTGGTGCCTTGATTTCTGCTTTTGATGTAGCTCCCCCTTCTAACATACGTTCTTCAAAGTCTTCAACTTCATGTCCATCTTCATCAATCTCTACCAATCTTGCCTTTCCTTTATTCACTGATTGATGGGCTGAATCCATGCTTGAACTCCTTTTTATGCTTGAACCACTGATTCCCAATTTATCTTGAAACCTAGCTTCATATCTTCTCTCTACCTCTTCAATATCTTCATCTTGCAATGGAACTTTGGAAGCATACCATGGTTTGAGTTCATCAAACACTACATCTCTAGATACCTTTGACTTCTTTGTATTAGGTTTGTAGCACCTATAACCTTTTTGCTCCATAACATAAGCAATAAACATACATTTTTCAGCCCTTGCATCCATCTTACCTCTCAACTCTTGTGGCACATGTGTGTAGCATGCACAACCAAAGATTCTAATGTGTGAAAGGTTTGGCTTCCTTCTACTCCATGCCTCTTCAGGTGTCATGTCATGTACCCCTGATGTGGGACACCTATTCATCAAGTACACAATAGTAGATACAACATCTGCCCAATATGTTAAAGGCACATTCATTTAATTTAACATACACCTAGCAATGCTAGCAATATACCTATTCTTCCTCTATGCCACCCCATTTTGTTGGGGAGTATACCTGCAAGTTAGTTGCCTCCTTATCCCTTGGTCCTACAAGAAATCACGAAAGGCATGTGAGAAGTATTCCCCCCTCCATCTGATCTTAGGGTTTTGATGTGGAAACCTGTCTCCTTTTCAACTTGTGCCTTGAATCTTTTGAAGACATCAAACACATCTGATTTCCTTTGTACAATATAACCATACTTTTCTTGAGTAGTCATCCATGAAGGTTCCAAAGTACTTATTACCTATAAGAGAGGGCTCTTTGGTTGGCCCCCGCACATTTGTGTGCACAAGGTCTAGCACACCATGTGCTACATATCCACTCTTCTTGAAGGGCTGCCTAGTAGACTTTCCTAGTTGACAAGCTTCACACATCTCATGCACCATTTGTAATGAAAAATGTGGTAAACCTCTTACCAATGTCCTTTTCTCCATTCCCTTTAACCTTTGAATATTGATGTGACCACACATTTTATGCCACAAATCCAAATCTTCAATCTTCTTGTCTCCATAGATGATGAACATTGCCTTGTTTCTTTGTCCTTTGCCAATGTCAAGAGTGAACATGCTTCCTTCCCTCTTTCCTTTGGCTATCAGCTCATAGCCATTCCTTGAGTCTTCAATAAAACATCCTTTGTGGTTGAACTTGATTTGATATCCTTTTCAACAATCTATCCCACAGAGATTAAGTTCTTTGTAATAGTAGGAACATGCAATACCTCAGATATTCCTCTTGCTTTGTGGTTGCCTTTAGCTTCACATCTCCCATTTGTTGTATCTCATGCTCTGTGTTATCTCTTGTCTCCACAATGCCACTTTGCTTGGGTTCTTGAAGATTGCTAAAGTAATCCTCTTTACCTGGCATGTGGTTACTACAACCACTATCTATATACCACACCTCATCATGTGGTTGACCTTCACTTTTATGCTTCATAGCTAACAAATGCTCATTTTTTGAACTTTTTGAGGAGTTAGCATAATTACCTTGCCCTTTGTAATTGTTCCCACCTTGCTTTTGTCAACAATCTTTGGCATAGTGTCCTTGCTTACCACAATTGAAGCATCCACTTGAGTTGGAGTAGCCTCGACCTCCATATCTTCCTCCTCTACCTCTTCCTCTTCCTCTTCCTCTTGATGATTGACCATCTTGGCTTGACTGACTCCTTTAATAGCTTTGGTTGCCTTGTTGGTAGTTGCTTCTACCTCTTCCTCTT